>PVJL010009298.1:17662-58648 GCA_004026885.1 Lyroderma lyra
GTGTGTGTGCATGTGTGCATGTGTGCGTCTCTGTGTGCGTGTGTGCGTGCGTATGTGTGGTTGTGTGTGTGTGGTTGTGTGTGTGACTGTCCACAGCTCTGCTCCGAGGGCACTGACAGGCTCACTGGAATCTGTGATGTTTGCAGGGTGTAAATCCTCAGGGGACGTCCTCCACGGCTGAGGTTGCTACTTGGCATCTAGATGCCCCCCTCCTGCCTGTAGAGAAATTAAGTTTTTCGCTGAGACCCCCCACCCCACCCCCCACGGGTCTAAACGTTGCATTTGCCGGAGCCGCGCGCAGACAGGGACAGTGAAGGCTGTGTGACTGACCAGTGGTAGGCTGGCAGCCACCTGCTGACCTTTTGGTCCCCTTCCTCATCCTGCCTGTTCCATCGCTGAAGCCCCATCTGTAGCAGCGACGACGGTGACGAATCGATGGATTGGATTACGTGCCTCCAAGGACAAGGACAGAGCCAACGCAGCGAGGAGGGGACCGGCCCGCGGAGCAGGGGACAATACTTGCAAGCCCTGCGTCTGACGGGGGGTGACGTGCAACGTGTCCGGAGCCCCTGCGGTGCCGCGGCAGGAGGAAGGGCCTGGTTTAAAAATGGGCAGAGGACCTGAGTGGACAGTTCCCCAAAGAAGATGCGCAGATGGCCACAGGCACGTGGAAAGGTGGTCACCGTCATTCATCGCCAGGGAAGGGACGTCAACGCCACTGTGCGCCGCCGCCTCCCGCCCCCGGGCTGCCTGGAGTCACACACACACCAGGAAACAACTGGCGCTGGGCGGGGGGTGCAGAGAAGGGGACCCCGTGCTCGGGTGGTGGGGCTGCCAAGTCCCCAACTACCGTTCCCTTGTGATGGGTCCGCTCTCAACGCACAAGACTTGAAAGCAGGGTCTCAACGAGATACTTGCACCCCAAGTTCATGCCAGCATTACTCACAATTAGCCAACACGTGGGAGCAACTCAGGAGCCCACCGTAGACGTGTGGACACGCAGGATGCGGCGTCACACCCCGTGGGATGTCACCCCCTCGCGACGAGGACGGGGAGCCTGACACAGGCCATGAGGATGGGCCAGGAAAACGTGGTACTAAGCGAAAGTAGCCGGTCACGAAGGACAAGTCCTGTGTGACTGCACTTCTACGAGGTCCCTAGGGCAGTGACACGCACAGTGACCGAGTGGATGGTGGCACCCGGGGACCGGGAGGAGGGGGCTGGGCCGAGTTGCAGTGTCACGAGACGGAAAGGGCTCTGGAGAGGACGGTGGTGACGGTCACCCCTCGTGTGACTGCACTCGATGCCGCGGAACCGCACGCTTGAAATGTCTGAGATGGGAAATGTCAGATTCCTAAGATTTACCCGAATTTACAAAGTGACAATGAACAAGCCCCCAGGAACGGAGGTAAAGGGGGCACTGGACCAGGGTCCCCCCTCCGGAAAGACGCGGGAAGCGGAGGGCCCGACTCCCAGGCGACCGGCCGTGGGGGCGCAGGCACCTGCTGCGGCGGGACTGGGACTCGGGGCGCTCCCGGGTGCAGCTGGCCGGCCGCGGGCCGTGAAAGCGAAGTGGACGTGGGCGCACAGGCCGGCTTGCAGCCCCCCGGCCCCACAGACATTCTAGTAGCTCCTGGCGGTCAGATGCCTCCTGTCCTGGACCACGGGGCGCCCGGCCGCGCCTGCGGGGGGTGGGGGGCGGGACGGCGTGCGGGCTGGTGGCGCCCCGCGCGGGGGACGTGGGCCTGGCACGGAGCGCAGCGGGAGGGGCCCTGCGTGGCGCTGGGTCTCGGAGCAGCTCGGGGACACTCTCTGGTGCCCAAGTGGCCGTCTGACGGTCGGTGCCGTCTCCCGTGTGTGCAGCCTCTCCTTTCACACATCAGCGTGTCACCCGGCCACGTGGGCCTCCCCGCCGGGATGCGGGTTAGGGGCTGCAGCGGGCACGTGGGAGGGGGCGCGGCGCTGCGTCTGGTGGGACGTGGAGGCGCCTCCGAGCCGTCGGGTAAGCCGTGCGCGGGGCCCAGCGCGTGGCCGGGCAGGGGTGCGGGGGTCCGGCCGGCGGGTGGGGCTCTGCAGGGACGGGGCCCGGAGCTCACGGCGGGGGTGTGCTGAGACGCCACGCAGGCTCTGGGAGGGCGGGCGCCGCGTCTGCCTCGTCCCCCCATCAGATGGAGGCCCCCGCCCCGCCCCTGGGGCTGCCGCAGGGGACAGGCGTGGGACAGGAAGGGGCCCAGGGGGGAGTACAGACCCCCAGCGCTGTCGGAACCAGTGCCCAGAGGCCCAGATGCTTCATGTGGATCCAAGGAAATGTCCCCCTACTCCCCCTCATCCCCCCACTCTGAGCCTCTTGGGGCTCCGCGGAGACCAGGCTGGGCCCCTCCCCCCCCGCTGGGTCCCCTCCCCCGGCCTGGGTCCCCCCCCGTCCCCTCCCCCTCTGTTGGGTCCCCTCCCCCCGCAGGCTGGGCCTGGGCCCCTCCTGCACAGCCCTCCTGGAGGCGCAGGGTCCCCGCAGACCTGTGTTTGCATCCGGGGGGCGGGGGCTGGGCTCAGGCGTGGGCCTCCCCGGTGACCCCGGCCTGGGGCTCCCACCCGCTGACGGTTCTGTTGTCCCATTCGCTGCGCATCTGATTTGTCACCAGGTGTCCTGGGAGGGAAGAAGGGGCAGGAGCCTGGCTCCCCCCGGGGCGGGGGGCGTCGTGAGGGTCCAGGAGTCCAGCCTGCAGCCACGGGGAGGGCGTCCTGGTGTACGCAGGCCCCTTCCGCCCCACACAGCCTCTCCGCGTGCCGGGACGGGGGCCACCGTGTAGGTGTCGTAGCTGAATCGGTGGGCACAGGGGCAGCGGGTGACAAGTAGGTTCACAACTGCTACACGTGTGACAGGGTGACAGGGTGACTGGATTCCCATGGGGTGCAGGTCCCCGACCCCCAGCGGCCCGCCCTGGGGCATTCCTCTGCTGTCCCCTAAGGACCTTCGACGGTGTGGGGGCCTCCGCCAACGCGCGGCACCGAGTGGGACGTAAGACTTGGGCTGCACGGAGCCTGGGACGAGCTTCAGCTGTCCGTCAGGAAGCGCACCGCGGTGCCCGCCCACGGCCCGCCCGGTACCTGTGACCGCACGGCGTGCGGGACGGCGCGTAGAAGGCGCACGCCGACGGGGTCACCGCAGGCGCCCTTCCCGGGGGGCTGCTGCTTGCGGTGTGTCCAGTATCGCGCGTGCGCCCCACACGTTAGCAGCGCCCTGCAGCCCACAAGGACGCTCCCGGCCCGGGGTCTGCGGCCGCCGCCTGCCTCAGTGTACCCGCTTCCTGGGGGACGCCCTCCCCATCGCCCGACCCCACCAACGGCCTCGGCTCTGTCACTCTGTGCCGACGGGGCGGTCCCACCCCCATCTGGACCTCGGTGACTAGAACAGCGGTCAGTCTCAGTCCCTGGGCGGTTCCCGTTCTGCCCCCCACGTCTGGGCCTGAACCCCCCACCGACACAGATGGGATGGCTCTTCCAGGTCCCGGGAGCCCCAAAGTCATCACGTCGAAAGCTCGGCTCGTCCCCAGAGGCGCCTCACGGGGTGGGGGGACAGGTGCCCGGCCGCACTCCCTGAGTGGAACGGGACTGTGGGGGGGGGCTCCCTGTTCCCTTTCTCGCCCCACAGATTCGGGGTGACTCCTGCTCCGGAGCCCACCAGACCCCGCCGCTGGCCCGCTGCCCGGGCGTCCGTCTGTCTCGCACCGGCGAGCCGTCAGGAGGGGGCGACCCAGCAGATCGGCACCCGTGTGTCGGGCATTGTGGGGGGCAGCGTGCTGCCGAGGTGACGCCTCGCTCCTGCATCGCCACCCTGACCGTCCCTGACCGTCCCTGACCGTCCCTGACCGTCCCCGGGGTTGATTTTAGCTCTGCGGGCCGGGGGACGTGGCGTTTTCGCCTTTTCCTTTGGATTGTCACACGACACTCAGAAAAGCCGAGTAAAGCAGCTTCACGTCCTCCAACCTGCGGGATCCCGTCGCCTCCGAGCACCCACGTTCTGTCGTCCTGACGGGTGACGCACCAGCCCCTGCCCGCCTGTGTGCAAACGCTCCGGAAGGACCGGTCTTCACGGTCCCCCCAGGTAGACGCAGGGCTGAGTTCACGGGGTGCCAGCCACGTGCCTGCCCGGGCCTGACTGGGAGGCGCTGATGGCTCAGGCGAACCCCCACCCCCCAGACTACCACCTGGGTCTCCCCGTCATGGAGCCTCTGCTCGCAGGTGGGCAGGGCCCGGGAGAGCAGGGCTGCTTTAAGGGGGGGCCGAGCCCCGCGGGTGGGGACTGCAGCCCGCCTCCCCGAGACGTGGGCTCCGCGCACACAGCGCTTTGTTCTCGCTGAGAGCGGCCCAGCTCCAAGTGACGGAGAGGGGACGGACAGCCCCACAGCGACAAGGGGTCCACAGCAGCCTGCCCGAGATGCCCTCCGCAGCCCCCTGGTCTGGCTGTGACCCTGAACACGGTGACACTCGGTCACCTTTGCCGTCCTTACAAACACACGTGCACGAGCTGAGGGCTGAGGAGCAGCAGCCTTCAGACCCGCAGGGCGTGGGGCGAGGAGAACGCGGCCTCAGCGGCTGGCATCCAGGAGAGAAATGAACTTGCTAATTGAAAAATGGTTCGCGGGGAGGGACACGCGGAGACGCCAGCTATGCAAATTAGCATATGCCCAGACCTCCGCGAAACCGCCAGGCCAGGAGGAAGGAAACAAATTAGCATCTTGCGGAAACAGCCCGAGAAGCAAAGGCAACCGCTCTGGTGCCTCACTGGTCCCGGGCGGCCGGGCCGAGGAGCTGGGGTTTGGGCAGGCCCAGGTGTGCGTGCGCGCAGGCGAGTGGGGGCTGCTCCCCCGCGCAGGTCAGCGTGGCCGGTTCACACCAGCTCTGGAAGGCAAGCCTCACGCCCCCTCGTCCCCTGCGCCCGCTGCCCCTCAGGGGCGCCGCGCTTGCGGGAAGGGCCTGGGCTCCGGCACTTGGTGGCCTGACGACTCGATGGACACAGCGAGGTCCGGGCTCTCAGCATGAGCTGCCCGCGGCTCAGAGCTGCCCTGGCGGGCAGGGGGGCGTCCGGGGGAGGCCGCGCGTCCCGGGGCCCCCGTGTCCGTGGCGCGAGGGCGGTCGTGCCGGTGGCTGAGACGCGCGCCGCCTGGCGGTGACGACGCGTGAGCAGCGCTCAGCCGGGCTCCGGGCCGCTCTGCAGGCGCGGGCTGCGCTCCGGGCCGAGCCGGGGCTCTCCGGGAGGGGTCGGTCCTCGGCCCGGGCAGCCCCGGGGACCCCTCGCGGGGGAGCGCAGTGCCGCGCCTGCGGGAACCCAGGACCAAGTCCCAGCGGGCTCGCAGCGAGACCGGCGCACCCCGTGCCAAGGCCCGGAGGCGACCCGCGTGGGGCGCGGGGCAGGGGCGGCCGGGGGCGTAGGGAGGCGATGGGCAGCTTTTCCCGCGACATCCCCCCGTGCGCGGTGGCAGCCAGTGCCGCCTAGCGTCGGGGACCGCGGCCGGCGTCCCTCGGGGCCCTGCGCCCTTGACCCGCCCGAAGCCAGGCAGAGGGCGGAGCTGGCGGGGTCCCGGCTGGCGCCCCGAAGCCCGCCCGGCGATAGGACGTGGCCAGCTCGTGCGCCACCCGCGCGGACTCCGGGGTCCGGGTCGGCCGAGCGCGCCCCCCGCTCCGCGCGCACGGTGCCCCCCCCCCCCCCCGCGCGGGCCGGCGGCCTCCGGCGGCGCCCGCGATCCCCGCCCGGCGCGCCCCCGCCTGACGCCTGCCCAGCGGTCCGGAGGCGCGGGCGCGCGCGGGCGGGAGGAGGGGCTCCCCGCGCGGGGCAGGGGCGGAGCGAGCGGCCGCGCCGCGGAGCCCCGCGAGTTGGCTCCGGCGCCCGCGCCCCCGCCGGCCCGCCGCCGCCCGCGCGGGGATGTAGGATGCTGGCGGGCGCCGGGCTCCAGCGGCGGCGGCCTCTCCTCCGGCCGATGCACGCGGACCCGCCGCCGCCGCCGCCGCCCTGGGTCTGCATGGTGCCCGGCGCGCCCGTGCTGCTGGCGGCGGCCCAGCCCCCCGCCGCCCCGCTGCTGCCGGGGCCGCCCGCCTGGCCAGCCCCCGCGGAGCCGCCGCTGCTGCCGCTGCTGCCGCTGCGCCCCGCGCCGGACCCCGCCGCCGCCGCCGCGCACCACCCCCTGCTCGGCGGGCAGGTAACGCGCCCCCGGCCCCGCGGGGCTCGGGGCTCCCCTCCACCGGCCGCGGGGCGCGCGCGGGTCCCCCACCCCCCCGGGGCGCAGCCGGGGCCGGAAAGTTCCCGCGGCCGCGCCCCGTGCCGCCTCCGGGCGGCTTCTGCGGCGGCGCTGCGCGGTGTCGGGGCCGAGCGGTCCCCACGCCCGTACGGCGAGGCCACACGTGGGGCCGCCCCGGCCGCAACTTTCGCCCGGGCCGGGGTCGCCGTCCGGAGCGCGGCGTCCGAGTGGCCGCCGCCTGAGCCTGGCCTCGCCGCCTCGCGCCGTGGCCGCCGGATCGCGGAGAAGTTAAGACTTTTACAGTCTCGGCCGGACTCGGAGGGCGGGCTGGGGACCCAGCTGCCCGGTGCTGGTCTGGCTCTGGCGCTGTGTCTCTCTGTCTCTCTGTCTCTGTGTCTCTCTCTCTGTCTCTCCCTCCGTGTCTCCCTCTCTCGCTCTCTCTCTCCCAGTCTCTCTCTGTCTCTGTCTCTCTGTCTCCCTCTCTCTCTCTTTCTCTCCCTGTCTCTCTCTGTCTCTGTCTCTCTCTCCCTCTCTGTCTCTGTCTCTCCCTCCGTGTCTCCCTCTCTCGCTCGCTCTCTCTCTGGCATGTGGACATGGACTCAGGACAATGCTTAAGAGAATTCAAGCCGGTGCAGCCGGGCAGGGAAACTCTGCCTTTCACATGGGGAAATGTGAGGGGTGGTACCTCCGGCAGCCCGGCCCGGTCCCCCGGTCCCCCGAGCCCACCTCATTAACTGCCATCAGGTGGCACGTCAGAATTCTTGGGTGCTTCACACCTGGGATTAAAAAGGAAAAGTGACCGTCCCTTTGATTGCTGGTGCCACAGAGCCAGGCAGGCTGGTCTGGGGACGAGCCATTGTTTGCCATCTAACTATGCAGACGCATTTAAATCAGGGAGTCGCGGGTCTCTCGTTCCCGGGATCGTCTTCATTAGCATCTTCACATGAGGGGTGCGTGACAATAACCGTGTCATTCCTCGCGCTCCTGCATTGTGAGCTTTTCGGAGCGGCGTGCCAGAGCCGCTTCTGAATTGCTCGGTGAGGACCCCGCACGCATGCAGAGCTGGGTACCGTGTTCATGTGTGATGCGGTTCGTACGGCTTTTATTGAATAAATGTTGGCAGCTTTCTCGGTGTTTTGGAGGGGCTGTTGTACCCGAGTGCCACCACTAGAGGTATACAATGTCAAGGAACTCTTGGGGTTTTTTCCCTGCGTTTTTGTGTGTCCAGATTTTAAAGGAAAAAAATTGAAAAGCCCGATGATGACTCTTTGAAATATTTTTGTGCTTCACGTTTTCCGCTCCGTGACAGGACGTGGAAGCAGAGGGGCGTTTTCCCGTCACGGGAAGGGAGAAACGCTTTCAGGGTTTCAAAAGAGATACACGTTGACGCCTTCCACGTCGCTGAGCTTTGCGCGTGCTACTTCCCCGCGGATGCGATTCCGTTACTGTAATTGGGGGGGACCGTCTTTGCGGGGGCTTGTCCCTCAGGGCGGCCCCTGGATTCCGGCCCCGGAGCAGCCGTGACAGGGCGAGCTCGCTTCCATTTGCTTTGCCTTCGGACCTGTTTGCGTCTGCGAACCTTGGGAAACTTTGAATCTTAACCCTTTAGCGAGGGCTAGTTCGCAAATATTAGTCGTGTTTGTTTTTAAAATGACAAGGGTGATGCGAAATGGGATAGGGAAGGGCATTCCTGCCCTGCAGCTAGCTCTCTGCAAGCATTGTGGGAGCAAGTCCAGCGCGTCACCTTGCCGTGTGGGTCCCCATTGTCTCGGGCCGGGAACCGACTTGGAGCGCGTTCTCAGGGTTTTGTGCTCAGCAGTTCCTTCTCCCCACTGAAGAATGCAGGGTGGGCAATGCTTCGTGATGATTCGGACGTGAAAACTTCCCCACGTTTTCTCATTTTTTCTGACTGAGGAAAGAGGGAGTTTTTCTCATCATCAAATACACACATTTGAAAGTTTCCTCTTTTTAAAAAAGCCGCCATCCCAACGTCTTCGGGTCCGGAGTAGAGCGGATCGGCCTGGGCTAACGAGCATCTGCCCTCTTTCCTTGGGTTTCAGTGGCTGTTCGGTGGCCCTGTGCTGTCGGTAGGACTGTCCCCCACGTCCGCTGTGGAGCTGGTGCCTGTTTTGCCACACGTCTGCACGTCTGCCCTTCTGCACCCTGTGGGGAAAGGCTGGCCGGACAAGCGGATGCCTACTTGTAAGGTAAAAGCACAAGCAGCTGAGCCGGGTACGTGGGCTCCAGCTCCTCGGCTGTTGTCCAGAGCAGCAGGCAACACGGTGTCCTCTGTTTTCCGATTGCATCCGTTCCAAACGCCCGTAGATAGGGGTGGGGTGGGGGTCATTTCGTTTTAGCTTAAAATATTTGGATTCCAAAGAACAATATAAAAGTTTCAGAATCTGCTTTTCAAAAGTTCCCGTTTTTAAATCTGTCACACTTGATCGAATGTAGCCTGAAACGACATGGTGATTCTCTTGCTTTAAGTGTTTCTCTTTCTGAGGGCCTTTGAGTTCAAACGTACTGGCCATGATTTGTTTCCTGGCAAACTAAACGACGTGTTGGGTGGTGACCTGCCTGTCCCACGCCGGTCACCTCCTGGGGGTGATGCTTTCGTTCGGAAAGTGGCCGCTGGGCTGAATGAACCAAGCCCAGATGGCGACTGGTCCTGGGCCCCCCAGGTCCTGCCGTTGCAGACTGATGCTGTTTTAGTGTCCTTCCCGTGTACACTGTCCCCATATCTGATCCCTGTGACACGGGACAGACAGTTTGCAGCGGTCTGTAGCTTTCTTGCCGTGCGTGCATGGCCCTAAACGTTACACCGGCTTCCTTTCCGGACAGATCGT
The DNA here is from genome assembly GCA_004026885.1 of Lyroderma lyra. NCBI lineage: Eukaryota > Metazoa > Chordata > Mammalia > Chiroptera > Megadermatidae > Lyroderma > Lyroderma lyra. The sequence continues at coordinate 26,742 of PVJL010009298.1, forward strand.
TTTAAACCATGCCCTTGCCCTGGACTCCGCGTGGACGTATCCTGAGGAATCGCGATTGCTCCCTGGGCCCGGAAAGCCTCACTTTGTGGCCAACCACGTCGCCGTGTCCCGGCTGGTCCCCACAGTGCTGCTGGCGCCGCAGCGTGGACCAGGTTGGTGCCAACGTGCTGATCGTGCGCTTTGTCCTCCTGCTTTCGCCACGAGGTCGCTCATTTTAGGTAGGAAAACACTATTTGTCGTTTCAGGGCAGCAGGAAATGATGATTTCCCGTCAGGCATGGCTCCTCTTTATACGGAAGTTGAGTTGGGATGGCTCATTTGGGGTTTGGGGGGTGGGGCCTGCTTTACGGTGAAGGGGTGGCCGAAGGCTGAACCACAGGTCTGATGCTCTGCTTCGAGAGTGGGACCAAATGTCCCTCTGCGCGCTGGAAGTGGGGGCAGCCATTGGTCAGGCAGCTCACCCAGGCAGTGGGTCCCGTGCGGGGTACGGTGCGTGCAGCACAGCTCCTGGGTCTGCAGGACACGGGCACGTGTGACACTTGGGTGAATTCCGTCATCAGGTTGGGGGTGACGTTGGGTCTATGAAAATAAACTGCTGGGAAGGTGGGTTTTGTCCCATGTCTGGAGTCCCGTGACCTGAAAGGACATTTGTCTTGAACACACGCCCAAGAAATGATCCCTGAGTGAAAGACGGTGTGATCAACCTATCGCATATCGGGAGCATAACATCATCTCATGAATTTTTAAACTGATTTTTAAGATCACCTTAACACGCGATCACATGACCGAAGCAAACGCGGAGCGAGCCGTAATGACCTCGCAGCACCCTGCGCTGTGGAAGGTTCACGACTGCAGGGCCGCGTTCCCCGCCTGTAATTTCCTCCCCGCCAGGCCCGTCTCAGTGTGTGACGGAGCCACGCGGCCCTGCCGAGGAGCTGGGCGTGCTGCCTGCCTTGTGGCTTCTCGTCTGCCACGACCCTGTGCAGTGATAAGAAGCGCTCACTCTTCGTGCTTTTCCTGGGCCTTCATGACTCTTGACTGAAACCCGCCTTCTGTCCTCGTAATTAGGCACGACTGACTTATTAAAACCACAACACGCGTCACCTACGCGTGCATTTGTAAACATTTTGCACGGAGACACTTCATTTAATGAGGATAAGAGGTGATTAGGTACCACGTGTCCCACAAGGCCTCCCTGACTTCGGAGGGTTCTGCTGTGTGATAGTTTAGTTTCCTCGTGCATTGGAAATCACTGTCACCAAAATAATGAGCAAGTTCAGCTTCAAAAATAGTGAAATCAGTCCGATACCAGAGTCTTTGAGGCCACGTCAGACCTTTCACCTCACCCTGGACCGTCACACAGACGTTTTGCAGCCGGCCCTGCCCGCCCTTGGAGAACGCTCGCTGTTGACCTGCACCGTGAGCAGTGGGGGTCACGGGGGAGTTAAGATGATGGGCGCTCTTCAGGGGGGTGACACCCCCGGAGGGGTGTTACTTCTGACATTTCCGAGGCGTGCTAACCTAGATGCACAAAGATGGACAGGGCTGGCTGACACCCTGTCGCTGAGAAAGTTACAGGCCTGGGGGGGGACCACCGATCGTGGCTGCTCCGGGAGGAGTTTGTGGTCGGATCACCCCAGGAGGTTACGTTTTGTGGAACCCCCTCTTCCGTCCAGAATTCCTTCGTTTGGTCATAGGTCAGTCAGAAGGGTGCGCTGGTGGCTCAGTGTGGTCCTGGGCTGGGAGGGCTCGTTCCAGGATGTCCCAGCCATTGGGGGACTTATTGCCGTCGTCTCATGGACGTCGTGGAGCACGGGGGGTGGGCAGTGCTGTCGCCGTGGGCTGTGAGCTGAGGCCGAATTTCTCTCGGACAGAGAAGGGCAGGTCGATGAAGGCAGTTAGTTCTTAGGGCCTTCACTGTGCGGAAGTACTCGGATCACTTCTATCCTGTGGGCTGTCACGATCCGAATTTCGCTGTCTGTCTCCTTTCTGCGTGTGTGGCCTCTGATAGCGTTTACGTGAGCCATGGAAAGCGAGTGTTAAGTCACCTTGTCCGTGTTCGGAAATCATAACCAGGTGGACAACGTGCAAACCCCCGAAGAGCAAGCCTGGTGCCGTGACTCGCGGCGTTAGCTGACCAGTGAGGACCGCCAACAGCTGGCTTCTGAGTGACACGCCAGTCTGTCAGTGCCCAGGTCCTGTCGACGTTGTGGGACAGCCACTACCTCCGCTGTCAGCACCGCCCGACCCTCCAGAAGTCTGTGATGCCTGACAGACGTCCCTTCGTGGTTAGGTGCCTGGGAAGTTCCCTTCCCACCAGGCTGGAGAGTGTCTTGTACTCGATGTCCTTTCTAGTAAACAAGGTCTCCAGGCGGCCGTCAGAGGCCTTTAAAGTCCGTGTCCCCGGGGAGCCCGCTGTGCAGGGGGGCGGTTACCCGCTGGGCCTTTTCTCGAAGTGACTTCATCAGACCGCGGCAGACGCGTGGGGCATCTGCTCCAAGTCCAGCTGAGACGCACCGTGAGGGCGGGGTTTGCCGGGGGCCGCCCTGGGTTTCCCGCAGCCCCGAGGACTGCTGAGGCTGCGACCGTTGTTCGCCCATGCGATGCGCCCCAGAAGGTTTGCATCGCTTGTTTTACAGTGTTTCCTGTGCAACTTAACATAAAAACAAAGCTTTTCAGGTATTGCAGGGATGCTTCTAGAACACCGCAAAGTTGTTTCCACATACATTGAGATTTTAACCTTTAAAAACCTCAATTTCTAATGAAAATTAAGAGGTAGGCAGAGAGTGTCCCTCAGCTTGGCAAATTTATGACGACATTTACAACCTGTACCAAGGCGTCCCACAGACATCGAAGTCAATTATTCATCAGAACTTATTTTTGTAAACCCGGGTCAAATATAAATATTATATTTATTATCAATAATTCAAAGGGCATGTCTGTTCTTAAACCAACAAACTTAAACTAGTTCCTATTTAATCAGGATCAATGTTAGGTAACGTGAATGTGAAAAGCATTTGAGTGAGTTTCTGTATTTCCGAGAATTTTAGAAGACGCTTAGTTTCACAAGCTCTTGCCTTGAAGTTAATGTCTCCAACGCCATCTGGGGAAAGTTCTCCCACGTTAATAAGGTTTATATACAGACACACAGATGGACACAAACAGACCTTTTAGCGTGGAGAACGCTCACTGGCTTGTGAAGGGACGTTTGGATCCTCATGTTGCCCCGGAAGCACTGTCAGTTCCCATCTGCCTTTGACAAGTCACGTCCCAAGTGACTTCCCCTCTTTAAGATACAGACAGCCAGTTCTGATACCTCCAGGAATTGGGTTGACATCTAAACAACCATCCTAAGTTGCTCCATTTTTCTATATCCTCTTTTTGAAGCTTTGCGACACCAATTAAATGTGTTTTCTTGATTTTATAGCCCTGGTTTCCTAATCGTGTGCCCCAAAACATCAGTTTAGAAGTATCAAAGGGTCCGTGTCTCCGCCACCTCACTGCTACTGGGACACTGACAGTCGTGGGACTTGGTGGCCCTGGAGGCGCCATCTGCCGTGTTGATTTTAGATTTTTCTCCGAGATCTGTAGGGTCTGAACACATTTCTAGGGAGAACCAGCCTCTAGGTGCGTGTTTCCAGACGAGCCACGTGCGGCCACGTGCGGTGCTGATCCCTGCAGGACTGCTTCACGCCCCGAGGAAATTGTTCCTCAGGGGACCCCAGGGGACTCTTAGCCACCCAAGAGCACCGAACGAGGCCCGGGAGCGCTCAGCTGCTCCCACCGGAGCCGCAGAGCTTTCCAAGACACGGGCCCCTCTCTCAGGGTGCACGTCCTCCCATGATAAATGACAAAACAAAAACCTCAACAGGTTGGGAACAGAAGAAACATACATACTTCAGTACTAGAGGCCACTGACCCACAGCGGACACCACACTCAACACACAGCAAAACGTTGTTTCTTTTAAAATCAGAGACAAGACCAGGATGCTTCCCCACTCTAACTCAGCACAGAGTTGGAAGTGCTAGGGGAGAGCAGTCAGGCAGATCGATCAATCAATAGACCAGGAAGGAAGACATAAGACTGTCTGCTTGCAGATGGTATATGTGATCTGGTACATGGAATATCCTGGAGACTCTACCAAAAAGCTCTTGAAACTAATGAACAAATTCAACAAAACTGTGGGACACAAAACCAACATTCAGAAATCAGCTGAGTTTCTATAAATTAACAACAAAATACTTTAAAAATATGAAAAACTAAATGAATTCACAATAGGACCAAAAACAATAAAATAGGTAGGAATATATTTAACCAAGGAAGTAAAAGATCTGGACACTGAAAACTGTAGGACTTTGAGGAAAGAACTTGAAGAAGACAAACAAATGGCGAGAAATCCCTTGTTCATGGATCACAAGAATCAATATTGTTAAAAATGTCCATTCTACCCAAAACCCTCTGACTACAGATTCAATGCAATACCCATCAAAATTCCAACAGCGTTTTTCACCGAAATGGGAAAAACAGCTTTACAGTATTTAGGGAAATGCAAACTACCTGGACCAGCGAAAGCAAACCCGAAGAAGAACACCACCAGAGGCACCACTCGCCCTGCTTTCAAACTATGGTGCGAAGCGGTAGTAATCCCAACAGTGTGGAGCAGCCATAAAAACAGACACACAGGCCATCGGAGCAGAAGAGAGCCCAGGAACAAAGCCCTGCGTATCCAGACAACTAATACCCGACAGGGAGGCAGGAACTCTTAATGGGGAGAGGGCAGTCTTTTCAATAAATGAGGTTGGGAAGCCTGGGTAACCACATGCGGAAAAATAAAATTAGACCTCTGTCGTACACCACTCACAAAGTTAACTTGAAATGAATTAAAGACTTAAGACTGCAATCATAGAACAGAGAAGAAGACAAAGAAAATCTTAGCATTGATCTTGGCAATAGTTTTCTGGCTATAACACCAAAAACACAAGCAAAAACAGCAAAAATCAACAAGTGGGATTACATCAAATTAGAAAGCTTCTGTACTGCAAAAAAACAATCAAGAAAATGAAAAGACAACCTGTAGAATAGGAGAAAATATTTGCAAGTCATATAACTGTTAAGGGGTCAATAGCCAAAATATATGAAGAATGCATACAACTCAATAGCAAACAAACAAACAAACAAAAACACTAACAATCTGATTAAAAAACGGGCAGAGAAATGAGATAGACGTTTCTCCAAAGAGGACATACAGGTGCACAACAGGTACGTGAAAAGATGCTCAACGCACTCATCAGCAGGGAATGCAAACCAAAACCACACCGGGACACCACCTCGCACCTGTCAGCATGGCCTCTCGCCTGTCATCACAAGGACAAGTGGTAACAGGTGAGGAACAGGAGGGAAGGGAGCCCTCGGGCACTGCTGCTGGGGATGCAAGGTGGAAAACAGCAAAAAAAAAAAATAGAGCTTCCATATGATCCAGTAATTCCATTCTGGGCATATATTCAAAGGAAATGGAAACAGGATATCAAAAAGATATCTGGACTCTCATTTTTGCAGGATTATTCATAATATCCAAGATATGGGGACAGTCTCGTTTCCAGGTACAGATGAATGAATAAACAAGATATAGCATGTGTGTGTGTGTATGTACACACACACACACACACATACACACACACACACACACACACACACCAGAATATTATTCAGCCATGACAAAGAAACAAATCTTGCCATGTGTGACAACATGGATGGACCTAGGGGGCATTATGCTGAGTGAGACAAGCCCGACACAGAAAGACAAACACCGTGTGGTCTCACAGGTGGAATCTGAAAAAGCCAAACTCAGAGAAACAAGGAGCAGGGTGGGGGCTGCAGGGGCTGGCGGGGGGTCGGGGGGTGTACAATGTGTCGTCAGATGAGCTCGTTCTGCAGGTCTCGGGGACAGTGTGGCGATGGTCGTCAACAGTACCGCATCGTCTACTCCCAGGTTGCTGAGAGACGCGATCATGAATGTTTTCACCACAGAGAAACAAAACAAGAAGAAAAGTCCGAAATCAGTGATGTAAACGGTGAGGAACTAGAAGAGGAGAACTGGTTAACCTGCGGCAAGCAGAAGGAAGGGAATCGTAAAATCAAGAGGAGAAATCCAAGAAACTAAACACAGAAAACTCTAAAGAAAAGCAATGGAACCAATTTTTGCTTTGCAGAATGACCAATCCAATTGGAAAACCCCCGACTGAGAAGAGAGCAAACGTCGCCAGTGACCTCGTGGCACGACATTTAACAACCCGGACGAAGTAGACAGGTTCTTTGCCCGTCACAAGCGACCTGTGTCCATCCAAGAGGAAACAGCACGAATGCTGCATCGAGGCACAGAAGCCGTCATCTCAGTCCTTCTGACAGAGAACACTCTAGACCTACACAGCTCACCCGACTTCTCCCCAGGGTTTAAGGAGGAAGTAATGCTGAGTTAGAAGAACTTGCTCAGAAAGCTGAAGCAGCAACAACCTTCCCGGTGTTGTTACTGTCACTGTTACTGTTTGCGGTCAGCGCCGCTCAGCTACGCCAACCAAATGGCTGTGGCAAAGACAGACAGTTACAGACCAACATACTTCATACGTGTAAATACGGAGTCCACCCCCGGGAGTCGTCACACGTAGAACTGGCAGCGCCATGACCGAGGAGGCCTTCTCCGAGGAGTGCCATGCTGGTCGAACGTTAGAAAATCGATGTGATTTACTTTGTTGAAAACACGAAGAAGAAAAACAACAGGATCATTTCAATAGACGCAGAACAAACGGTTGTCAAACTCAAAATCTAAATCTATTTAGGTTTTTAAACAAAACAAACCTCATTCAATCCAGGATTCACGGGGATGTCCCGAGACTGACGAAGCCCACCCGTGAGGGAGCCACAGGCGGAACGCTGCTCCACAGTGAGCACTGACGCCCTCGGAGACGGAAAACAAGGTGACGGTTGGGGCTGTCACGACTCCTGTGTGGCAGCGTACTGGACGACCTCACCAACACAATCAGGCAAAAATGAAAAGGAACTAAACGCCTGCAGGTTGGGAAGGGAGAACGACGACTGTCTCTGTGCACACGATCACCATGGACCATCTCGAAGCTTCTCCCAGAGCTGCTGGCACCACTAAGTGAGGGGAGCAAGTACCAGGACACGAGGTCAACGTGAAAACTCAGTGGTGTGTCCGTATCACTCACTGCTGATGAACGTGGGAAATGAAAAGAAAATAGCAATATCCTTCAAGCACCAACACGTGAAATGTTTGCAGATTAAACAAAACATGTACCCAGAAAACTGTAACACGCTGATTGGAGAAATCATAGATTGATGGAGAGATATTTTGTATTAATGGGCTGAAAGATTAATGTTAAGATATCAGTTCTCTCCACATTGACCTGTAAATTCCATATAATCCTAAACGTGACCCCAGTTTCATAGCCATCGCCTAGCTAATCCTATAATTGATATGGAAAGCCCGAGGAAATAGAATAGCCACAACCGTTTTGAAGAAGAGAAACAGATGTGGAGGAATCATAAAGAAGTGATCTGAGTGTTTATGATAAAGCTTTGCAGAACTGGCCAAAGTACGGGAGCCAAAATCAATGGAGGTAGTAATAGAGCTTCCAGAAATAGACACACGTACCTGGCCATTGATTTTTGACAAAGGTGGAAAGGCAGTTCAATAGAGAACAGCTTGATTTCCCAATAAATGGATTTGGGACAATTGAGCATTCATTTTTAAAAATAAACAAACAAACCTTGACCAATCAATACCTTGTGTCATATACAAAAATTAAGTCCAAATAGATGATAAAGGTGATTATAAAACCAAAAACCTTAGAACTTCTGAAAGAAAACCTAAAAAAAAAAAAAAATTGTGACCTTGAATCAGACAGAGTTCTTCGGTGTGACCCCGAAGCACGAACCGCTGACGCAGCTGCATTCCTCAGTTGGACTTCATCTGCACTCACTGCCGTTGCCCCGAAAGGACCCTAATGAAGGGCAAGGACAAGCCACACGCTGCGAGGGAATGTTCGCAAAACATGTATCTGATACAGAACTGCGTCCGGAATATACGAAGAACTGTCACAAGTCAATCATAAGCAAACAAACAACCTCCCAACGTGGGCAACATATGTGAGCAGTCACGTCCCCCACAAAGACGTGTGATGGCACACGAGCACGTGACAGTACGCTCAGCCTTATCTGTCATCAGGGGACGTGGGTCACTCTGCGATGGGCGTCCCCAGCCCATCAGAGTGGCTGTGAGGTGAACAGGACACTGGCAGGGCAGCTGAGGCCCTCACGGCGTGCAGGTAGGACTGAGGGGACACTGGGAATCGGGGTGGCGTTGCTCCTAGGCACAGCCACGTCGTGTACCCCGTACTCCCATTCCTACGTACGTACCCAAGAAAAATAAAGAGCTATGTTCGCACAAGAGCCTGTCCACAAATGCTTGGAGTGGCTTCGTTTGGAAGCAACAACACCTGGGGACAGTACAAAGGTCCCCTAGCTGGCGACTGGACCAACAACCTCAGGCACGTCTGGACAATGGGCTGTGACAGGAAAACGAGACGGGCTTCCGGCACGTGTGGCATAATGACCCCAGGAGCGCTGTGCTAAGTGACACGGTCCAGAACCAAGCGCCGGATGGTGTGTGATTCCCTCTTCGTGACTTACAACCAGAACGAGGGGTGCAGGGCACAGTGTTGACAGCAAAGGGGGACAGGGCACGTCGGGGGTGTGGGCAGTATCCGGTTGTGGTGGGGGTCACACGTGTTGGCTGGCGTTCCGAGAACTGTACACGTAAAAGAAGTTTCGCTGGGTGTGAGTCACTCCATTCCTCAGAGAGACCTGAGACGCTACCCAGGAAAGTGCGCGATTGCATTCGATTGTGGTTCGAAAGAGCCAAGCAAAAAGAAAGACAAAAAGCAAGAGACGGCTGGAGCAGTCGGGACCCTGGCTCCTTATTGAGCAATATTAAAGAATTGCTGTTCGTTTTGCCGGTTCACAGGTGTGACGAGAGCCCTGTGCTTCTGCTTTCGGAAAGAGCCCCGTGTTGGAGACACAGCCGCTGGGACGCGCCGGGGTGAGGTAAAGTCCCGGATGCCCCCGGGAGCACCGGCGTGCGGGCCGAGGGTGCGTGGGCAGGAACACCATGCCCGGCCACGAGCTGCTCGTCGTGCAAGGTCTGTGGTATGGGCGCGGGCTCCTCGTGCGACCTCGGGCTCCTCGTGCGGCCTGTCCTCTGCTGTTGACTGTCCAAAGTTTCCATAATGAGAAAAGTAAAGTGTGACCCCGTGAAGCACATTAAACATCGACAGTGATTGTAGCTGTCTCACCTGCCTGCCTCAGTGCCACAAACCTGGCAAGAAATGGTGAACCATGAGGAGGTGCCCAGCACCCCCGAAGTGAGAAGGCCAAACAGTAAATGAAGGAGACAGAAGCCTGAATGACAAAGTAAACTGTCTGCGAGATCGCCCACAGTGGGGTCCATGTGTTCGGAGTGACACGGCATGGTTGGAGTGACACGGAGTGGTCGGCATAACATGGCGTGGTTGGAATGACAAGGCGTGGTCGGAGTGACACGGCGTGGTGAGTTGTAGCTGAGGGCCAGTCCGGAGCCCCGAGTGATGGTGCCGTGGACCATGGACATGTGGACACTGCGCACTGTAGCTTCCAATCGAGGCACAGAAAGAGGGGATGCAGGAGAGCCACAGAGCAAATGATGGACACACAGGCAGGCACACTCATAGTTTCCAAAACCGAAATAAATGGATTGAAAACTCTCCCCACTCGTTGTCAGAAATAAACACCAGGCGACGTGTCTGCCTGACGTCAGGAATCGTTTTACAGTTCGATGGTCTCTTTTCTGGGAGATGATGAGCTGCTGAGCTTGGATCGTGCTGGGGCCCCTGCACCAGCACCCCAGGCTGCTGCCTCTCCTCAGTGGACAGGTGCCCAGGACCTCACCCCCTTCTCAGCGGAGCCCCCCGGCCCCCGTGACACTCCTCAGGCCTTTCGGGTAAAATCTTCCAGGCTTCAGGGAGCGTCTTCTCACAGTAATGGTATTTTTTTCCAGAACAGAAAACGGTGAGACGCTGATGTAGACTGTGGGCTTGTTTACCCATCTTACCGATGTTTTCCAAAAGAGAAACAAGCAAGGCGACTACTGGCTGATGTCGGTCGTAAAGGTAGCCGCAGGGACCCCCAGAGGCCCGCCGGGACCGGAACTGCACAGCGACCGCAGCAGCGCGCGGACTGGAGGCGGGGCGGGGGGCGCGTTCCATGGTTGCAGACGTCGTGTGATGCCGCGAAGCCGGCGGCAGGGTCGCCTACATGGGTCCGATGAGCAAACCGTATTTCCTCGTCGCACTACACGAAGGTGCATTGCTTGCTGACACGCAGTGGCGCAACAGAAAAATCAGAAAACTAAAGGCGAACGTGCCACTCCTCAGCGTGCCACGTGACGTTTGTCCACAGTCTGCCGCCTCCCGCTGCAGACGTCACTGGCGTTTCCATGGCAATCGCTCCCTGTGTTTCACTCTGACTTTTTTCTGGAAGTTCCAGTTGATGGAATAAGAACGAAACAGAAACGTGAGATACCGCGTGAAGGTTGTAACGTTTACGTTTTGAAAACTCACAACATTCAACTTCGTAATTCCCGGAGCTTAGAGGACAGGTTGGCAAAACGGATGATAACGTGCAGACAAGCACGCGGCGGCGCGCCCCCTGCGTGGAGGGCGGGGTCAGCGGCACGCGGCGGCGCGCCCCCTGCGTGGAGGGCGGGGTCAGCGGCACACGGCGGCGTGCCCCCTGCGTGGAGGGCGGGGTCAGCGGCACGTGGCGGGTGCCCCCTGCGTGGAGGGCGGGGTCAGCGGCACGCGGCGGGTGCCCCCTGCGTGGAGGGTGGGGTTAGCGGCACGCAGCGGCGTGCCCTCTGCGTGGAGGGCGGGATTAGCGGCATGTGGTGGCGTGTCCCCTGTGTAGAGGGCGGGGTTAGCGGCATGTGGTGGCGTGTCCCCTGTGTGGAGGGCGGGGTTAGCCGCTGCACCGGCGGGGACGCTCATCCCCATGGCCGGGACCTGTGCCAGGTCCCCGACACGATGTCCTCGCCGTGGGGCGGGCGGCCCGTCACGTGCACCGCCACGTGAAACCCCAACGAAGGGAACCGTGGGAAGTCTCTGGAAAGGTCCTTTATTGACCGGGGCGACTCGCTACGGGCTTGGACGGGAAAATGGGACACTGCGAGGTGTCAATTCTTCTCACATTAATCCATGGCTAGTACCGTGCACGTTGTCTTCCTTGTGTGACATGCGAGGAAATCATTTTAACATGTTGATCGTGGAATGTATACTTGAGATGGAAAAAAATAAAAATCTGTAAGAGATTTAGCTGATTATCCTAAGGTTACACCAGTTTTCAGAAAACATGTGGCACTGGTGTCCCGATCCACGTACAGGGTAATGCAGTCAGTTTCGAAAGGGTCGTGCCGTAGGACAAGGTTCGAATGCTGTAATACAAGCACACACAGACGGCCCACAGAGTAGGAATGAACGACCTTCGCGCAGGGTGTGGTTTGCTAACCAGTAACTTACGGGGTGCTCATCTGAACCCCGACACGTAATGCTCCCGGTGAACTTAGCCCTGGTGTCCAGAACCTGGGGCTGTGCTCAGTGTGTGCAGTGAGTGTGTTCGCCTTACACGATGCTGGGGGTGGTGCGTCAGGTCGCCAAGAGAGGTGACATAACTTCGCTCAGTGACTCCACTTCTGGTTGACGAGGTGTGTGCACGCACATACGTGATTCAGCATGTTGTGATGTGTGACCCAAGAGGAAAGACCAAACCGCAGACGTTCATGACCAGATAATTAGTTCAGCAAACTATGATCTGTCACTATGAAGAAAGGAACAGTTTTCAACTTTTAATAAAATCACACTTGGAAGACTATTTAGACAAAAGAAGATGCTCTTGCTTTGTTTTAGGAAGTTTTTAAAGGCAGAAGACCCGGATCCTGAGAGCACGGGACACACGTGCACACACATTCATGAGCACATGCACATGCACACACATCTGTGCACACACATATGCACATGCACACACATTCACACACACTCACATGCACACACATACACACATGCACACATGAATGTATACACAGACACGCTCACATGTGCACACATGCACCCGCACACACATGTGCGTGCACATTCACACATGCTCACATGCACATACACACATATACACACATGCATACATGAGTGTACACACACACACACTCACATGTGCACAAATGCGCATGCACACACGTGCGCGCCCACATTCACACATGCTCACATGCACACATATACTCTCACACATGCACACATGGGTGTACACACACGTGCACACATGTGCACAGATGCGCATGCACACGTGCGTGCCCACATTCACACATGCTCACATGCACACATATACTCACACACACATGCACACATGAGTGTACACACAGACACACTGACATGTGCACACGTACGTGTACACACGCACACATGTGCGCGCACATGCACACATGCTCACATGCACACACATACTCACATGCACATGCACACATGAATGTATACACAGACACACTCACATGTGCACACACGTGCACACATGCGCACGCACACATGTGCACACCCACATTCACATGCTCACATGCACACACATGCACACACATGCACACACATGCACACATGCATGTACACTCACACACACACACAAACTAAGAGACGAGGGAGACACAGCTAGACGTTAACCATGCTGGGATGAAGGCCGCTTTTATTTCCAACTGTACAATGTGATTTATTTTCCATTTTTCATGAGCACATGCTACTCTCGTGGTCAGGGAAAAGCCACAGGAGACATGAACATGCTCTTCCTGCTTCATGCCACGGAAAACGGGAATGCCTCCTTCCACCGGAGCCTGTCGCCTGCCCCACAACAGGATTGGGGACAGTGGGTCGTGTCCGCCTGTTGCGCAGGGACACCTCTGCATGGAGGTGGTGCTGGATCGCATGTGTCTGGGGAGAAAGCAGCAGACCTCCGCGACGTCCTTCATTTCCGCCTGCAGACATGACCTGCGGGTCCCTGGGGTCCCCCGCAGAGCACCCACCCTGAGCGCTTTGGTCTGTCCTTACCTAAGACTGTGTATCCAGCTGGCCATGAGGTGGGAGTTGGGGGGTCGGTCACCCTGAGTTAAGAACTGGCCTGACTCATTAGGAACTACAACAATGTCGTCACAGCCGGCGTCTACCTCACTCTCAAACGGGGTGGCCCGGGCCCAGCAATTTCTGGAGTCCCAGGACAAACACCTTTCTGGACCCCCCTTCTACCTGGAGAGTTGGGGGAGACACGCTGCTTATACCTTATGGCAAAGCCGCCATCTCAGTAGAAGCGAATGGCTCAACGCGCGGAGCTGCCCGGAGGCCCCCCGGGGCCCTTCCGCCTCGCGGTGGCCCGTTGGGGATCGGCCGGTTGGCACAAGGCTGCCTCCCTCCAGTTCCGGAGAAATCCACGGGGGAGTCCAAGAAGAGCCGCATGTCCTGCTGTCCAGAAGAAGTCAGAAAAACACTGGCCTGTGAGAAGCACGTGCCCACAGCCGTCTTCCAACAAGGTGCTCCTAATGAATTCTGCTGGTGGGGAAGTGACGTCACAGCACAGGGCTGGTGCCGGACCGCGGGGTCACTGCCGCCGCCAGCTGTGCGACCTTGGGAACTAGCTGTGGGACCTTCTCATCTGTTAAATGAGGTCCCCTCAAGAATTCAATGCATGACCGTCACAACATTGTATCTGCAGTCAGTGGCCACCACATGGCGCATCGTCGATGCCAGCACCGGTCCCCCAGTGTCCCCGCACCTGCTCCCGACGGAACGGAGGGGCTGTGGGCTTGGGAGTCACGCCCGAGCCGTCTGACCATGTTGTTTTCTCTCACAGAGATGGTACCCGAGGCGCCCTCTCTGTGACAATTCGTTGTGTCCCCAGACCTCGCGGCCAATGATTCAGACGGCAGCTGATATGAGGGCCTGCCTAGATAATGAAAAAATTAAACAAGGTTTGTGCTTACCGACACGACCCGTACGGGACTGGGAATTTTGGTGCTGGTGATGGTTTTCCCCGTGAATTTGTGGGTGACTCTCCGCAAAGTGACGGGTCCACTTGTTGAAAGATGACAGTCCTGAATTGCAGAGACACTGAGCCTCTGTATTAGCGCAGGACACTGAGGCAGGAACTGAGGAGCTGCAGGATTCGCAACGGTGGACCTTAAAAGTCTCGCTTGGGGGTGCCGCTCCCTCACTTCTTACTGGAAGTTTCTGGATGCCGGAGCCTGTTGTAAAGCTGCGTGCTCCTTTCAAAGGTGTAACGAAACAGCAAAATTGATTTCGTGACGCTTTCTTTCTTTCTTTAGACATTCGAGGTTATTTTGTATTAATTTCAGGCGCACAGCGTGGTGGTCCGACATTTATCTCAACTCCGAGTGCCATTCAGGAGCGACGAGCAAGTAGCTTGTGAGAAATGACGTTTTTGGTAAAAACTGGGTGTTCGGTGCGCCCTCCCGTAAGTCCCTCCTCCGCACACCCGGCGCCGGCGTCACGCGGGCAAGCACGTGCGTGCCTGTCCTCTAACGAGCTTCGCCAATCGCAAATCAATGATCAATACCCCGAGCGCGCAGGGAGCGCCTCCCGGGGGCCGTGCACGGGCGCGTGTGCTGGGGACGGAGCTGTGAACGGACCAGCCGGGAGTCCAGCCTCCGTGGGCCTCGCGGCCCAGTTCACGTTGTCCGCGCGTTAGTGTGTCGCTTGTGTCGGTAGGTGACGACACCCTTGGATGAGCCTTCTCAGATGGGGACACCTCGTGCCCCTGCGTGACACCTAAGGCTGCGTCCGCTGGCTTTGTCACGATGCGTTGGCCCCACTGCTCACGAGGTGTTGCCGGCACTACACGCCTAAAGCAGAAACCCCGCCGGGAAGCCTGGAGCGTCACACGTCTCGCGAGCTGCGGCCGCGTGTCCCGCGGTTCTGTCCCCTGGACTCCTGCCAGCCTGACTGCCATCGGAATGCCGAGGGACGGGAAGGCGTGCAGTCGGGCCCTGGCGGCCACGTGTGCCGGGGCGGTGCGGGCCGGGGGAGCCCCCCGAGAGGCTCCGCAGCGCCGTGGGGTTTCGTCCGTGTCGGGCAGGCGTCACTTCAGGGCCCGACGGGGCGAAGCAGCCGCTGAGCACGCGGTTTGCACGCTGCCGGCTGCAGGTCCGGCGTCTGCTTTCAGGACAAGAACGCGGGGCCCCCGGCGGGAACGGGGGGCAGTGGCCGGGGAGGGTTTGCCGGACGGGGTCCCCCACCCCCGGGGGCGCCTGCTGCGGGAGCGAAACAGGAGCGTTTCCGGCATTGGGAAGCCGCGTTCCTCCTGGAGACGGTGGCCTGCTGGTCTTGAGTGTCACCTGCTTCGCCCGGTTCCTCTGGCGTCACACACGGGGTTCAGCCGCAGCCCCCCGGGTGGGGGAGCTCCCTGACAACTCGTCTTGGCCCGTTTCCATCCGTAAGCACTGAGCCTGCTGCCCGGGGGTCCCCACGGGCCCGGGGGGGCGTCCGGCGTCTGAGCGACACCGTGGCCGCGTGGGGACGCTTCTCCTGGCGCGACGCACGGAAGCCCCGCCCACTGTCCAGCAGAGCCGTGTCCTGGCCGGCCGCACGCGTCCGCCTGGCACCGTCGGGGCAGAAGCCCCGGGGCGGGAGGGGGGCAGAGGTGTCCCGTCGTCTTGACTGCGTGGTGCAGGCGGCACGGCGCCCGCTGGTCGATGGCCGTCTGGGCGCGTCTGCGCAGAGGGAGGCGCAGGCGGGGGGCAGCGTCCTGCCACGGGACGTCACAAAGGCCACCCCGTCCCTCCGGAAGGGAGCGGGCTCAGGGGTGCCGCACGTCCTTGCTCCCGGGTGCGGGCTGTCCCAGCACGGGGACACGGCGCCCTCAGTGGACGGGACGGAGGAAGGCACCCGTGATCCCGGCGCTGCCGCTCTGCCTGCTGCCCGTCGGGTCCCACGCGCCAGCCGGGGACCTCAGGCTCGGCCCCGTGACACCCGCTGTACACACGCCGTGTGCCCCTGAGCCGCGGTCCCCACCAAACCACCGCTCCTGCGGGAGTAACGCCCGTGGGTCCACGTGTCGCCGGAAGTGTCCCCCGCGCAGCCGAGCGCTCGCCGATGGACACAGCGAGCTGACGGCCGTTGGTTCCGAGTGTGGGCGCGGCAGCTGGCATGCGGCGTTTCCTCTGCACCCCGTGTCTCCCCCGAGACCCGGAGGGGCCCCCATGGCACCCCGTCTCCCGCCCCGACACAGAACAGAAACGGGTGGTGTCGTGTCCACTCCGTAGCCCGCTGACCGCTGTGGTCCCCGCCTGGGGTTTGGTGACCTGCTGGTGCCACAGCGTCCCCAGGCCGAGCATTTCTCTGGCCAAGGGGCCACAGTCCGGGGCCGGGGGTGAGGTCCGTCCCAGCACGGCCTGCTCGCAGCTGCCCTCTGAGGGACGCAGGTGGCGACTGACTTCTGGGCCACGCGCGCGCTGACCGCAGTTCACACCCCGAGCAGATGAGGAGATGCCCGGAGCCGGTCCCCAGGGCTTGCACGGTGCTGGCCCGGTTTGCACGCTCAGCTGATGCCGGACGGTGCTGGGGCCCCCGTCCCCGTCCCCACGGCCACCCGCCTGCCTCTCCCTGTGTGTTGAATCCCGGCACAGACACGATGCAGCTACCGTGTGCGTCCAGTCTGAGGCAGGTTCTGGGACGGGGTCACCAGCCGGGGTGCCCGAGGGCACAGCGGGCGACACGAGAGCCACCTGTCCCGCCCCCGTCCCGCCCTGCTGGTGTGGTCAGCCATGGCCAGGGCCCCTGTGCCTACCGCCCCGGGGTGGGCTCGGGGGCCCAGGGGAGAAGCCTCCGGAAGCACCCGTGCCCAGCTGTCACCGACGAGGGGCCATCCAGGGGACTCGGTCGGACACAGCCGTGGCGACCTCGCTCTGCAGGCCCTTCGTGACCTTGGGTGTGGACGGGGACGGCAGAAGCCCTCCGTGTGGCTGGCAGGGTGACTCCGGGCGGAGCCTGCAAACACGGCTCTTGGCACATGTGGCCGTCAGAGCGGCCGGGTGCCGGCAGGCGTGTGGGGACAGCGGCGGGGGGCCCTGCAGGGGACCCCAGAGGTCTCCGCGGCCACCGGCCTGCACACCGCCCTCAGGAAAGCACACGGCTGATGGCCGCGTGGCTTAGAACGCCGATTGTCACCAGTCGTCCTCGTGGGAGCGCCTCCCTGGGTCACCTCCCGCTGGCCTAGCGGTCCACGTGCTCCTCCCGCGGCTCCTGCCTCATCGCAGTCGTTGGCTCAGGGGTGCGGGGCCGGCCCCCGGGGAGCCCACGTCACGGCGATTACCATCCGCGTCGGCGCACAATCGACGGGGTCAGCCGGGCGTCTCGGGCACTGCTGGTGTCCCCTGGCCACTGTGTGGACGCCGTGCCCGTCCTGGCCACTGTGGACGCTGTGTCTGTCCTGGCCGCTGTGTGGACGCCGTGCCCGTCCTGGTGGCTGTGGGCGCCGTGTCCGTCCTGGTGGCTGTGGGCGCCGTGTCCGTCCTGGTGGCTGTGGGCGCCGTGCCCGTCCTGGTGGCTGTGGGCGCCGTGCCCCTCCTGGTGGCTGTGGGCGCCGTGCCCGTCCTGGTGGCTGTGGACGCTGTGCCCGTCCTGGTGGCTGTGGACGCTGTGCCCGTCCTGTCCCCCGTATCTGCTGCAGCGCCGCCGGCTGCCTGGCATTTCGGGTCCGAGCCGTGTGCGACGTGCCTTGCGGAGGTGCCGGGGGTTTGGGGGAGGTTCTGCTCCCCAGCAGGTGCTGGTTCTCACATCAGCACTGGACGCACCTCGCAGGGACCTGGGGCCTCTTGCAGGCCCCGTGCCCATGACGGCGGTGTCGGTACCGGTCACGGCCTTTCCTTCTCCCCGCGGAACCCCGGTCGCCCTGTGAACGCCCGGGCAGCGTCGGGGTGTGCGTGCGTGGAGCCTGGACCCTCGCTAGGAAGTCCCTGAGCCGAAGTGGGTGCTGGGACTCGGGGGCTCTGCAAACCCCGCGGGGCCGCGGCAGCCCCCATTCCCGAGCCGCCTCCCGCGGGGCGTGTGCCCTGCCCGCTGCGCCCTCACCTGCTCCTGCTCCCAGGGGTCACACACTGCTCACCATCGTGGCCCACTGGGTGTGTCACACACACGAGCCATGAGTGCTTCTCTTTAAGGCTCACGTGTCCCCGGTGACCGCTAGCGTGGGACTCACCGGGCACCTCACAGCGGAGTGTGTGCTCTGTGCTCCACTGACATTGGGAGGACGCGTGGCATTTGTGTGTGGGACGGTGGCACGTGGCACGGGGTTCCCAGGGAGGAGGTTGGCACCTCGTGTCGTCTGGGTGCTCGTATGTTGCATCATGAACGCCACGTGTCCCCTGTGGCACTGGGCATGCCCACGCTGAGCTCCCTGTCCCTCTTCTGTAGGTGGCCGCCACAACAGCCTTAAGCCCGTCGGCAGCAGCCCCGCCATCGCCATCACTGCCACCGCCGCGGCCATGGTCTCCGGGGACCCTGCGGGACGTGGGGGCCCGTCGCCACCCGGCGTGCAGCCCTGCCGCTTCCTGACGTTGGCACCCTTCAAGCTACCCCTGCGGACCCCCCCCTTCTCCGGTAAGCGGGCGCCGTCACCTGGAGCCGCCAGCTGGTTCCGAACCCGCGCGAGGGGGCGAGGCGGGGCCGCCAGGGCCGCTGGGCTCACGTTCCGGGCGGGGGGCGTCCAGCCCGGCCCGGGGAGGGGGTGACGCCGCTGGCTCCTCTTCACACGGCACAGACGGGCCGGGCCCCACTCAGCAGGGTTGTGCCACGTCGACCCGGGGCTCCTGCCCGCACGCCGGGTTTCGGTTTCTGTTCGAGGCGACGCCGTGGGGTCGGGGCGGTGCCGGAGCTGACGTGCGCGGGCGCGGAGAAGCGTGTGCCCTCCCGGCACGGGGCTCGGGGGACGCACAGGCAACGTGCTAGAAGGGGGTGTCCACGTGGAGCGCAGAGGTCGGGCAAGGGACCCGCTGGCACGTCCCCCAAGCCGGGTCTCGCCCGCCGAGCCCCTCCTGGGCCGCTCCGGACACGCGCGCGGGCTGGGGTGCTGCCCGTCACAGCAGGGCCTTCTGCACGGTCCCCGGGCTGGCGACGTCACGGTCCCCGGAGCGGAGCTGGGACGCGGGGGCACTGGAAGGCCTGGGTCCTGGGCTGTGTGACCGCCCGTCCGTCTGGGCTCGCGGCTGCACGTGTGCGGGTACTGACCGCGCCAGCACGCACGCGTGGGAGCCGTCGGCGTGAACCGCGCCGGGTCGTCCTCGCACGGACGTGGCAGAAGGAGGCTGGTCCGGAAGGACCCGGAGCGCGCGCTCGTACCCTGAGCCGTGTCGGCCTTCCGCGTGGTGTGGCGGGACTTGAGTAGAAATTCTACGGAGTTCTAACACGATTCTGCACCGCGGTTACCGTGGCACTGAGGTCCCGCTGTCACTGAGGTCCCGCTGTCACTGAGGTCCCGCTGTCACTGAGGTGCCACTGTCACTGAGGTCCCGCTGTCACTGAGGTCCCGCTGTCACTGAGGTCCCGCTGTCAGTGTCACCGATTCCCAGGTGAGCAGTGGTCGGAGGTCCGACCAGGTTTGGCTCCGTGGTCAGCACGTGTCCTTTGCGTGTGCTGGACACGTACGCGTGCAGGGTGCCGAAGACGTGCACACGCTTTAGGAAAGGAAAAATTGTATTAAAATGGTCCGACTTCATACACCCCGAAAACAAAAGATGAAGGCAGGTCCCATCTGACTTACGGGAGGTGCTCACCGTGTCACCCTCAGCGCCCAGACACTTCTGGTCACGGCAAACCAACGCTGACACAGTGTCCCCTTGCGTTGCTGCACACGCCGTTTCAGTTGCTTCCTGAAGTCCCGCCCGTGTAGCCGGTTTTGTGCGGTCCACCTCGTCCTTTAAGGTCCCCGAGGGGTGTTAAGTCACGGGGGAAACTCGCCACACCTGTTTGTCCCGTCCCTTGTCCTGGCGAATGGTCCTGTGATCCTGGACCGACAGCCGTGCTTTCGCCACTTTCTGTGACCGTCCTGTCTGCCCTGCCGTCTGTGACTGTCCTGCCTGCCCCGCTGTCTGTGACCGTCCTGTCTGCCCTGCCGTCTGTGACTGTCCTGCCTGCCCCGCCGTCTGTGACCGTCCTGCCTGCCCCGCTGTCTGTGACCGTCCTGCCTGTCCTGCTGTCTGTGACCGTCCTGCCTGTCCCGCTGTCTGTGACCGTCCTGCCTGTCCCGCTGTCTGTGACCGTCCTGCCTGTCCTGCTGTCTGTGACTGTCCTGCCTGTCCCATGGTGACTCCAGCATTCGTTTGACGTCTTTTGAGCGAACGTCGTACCGCACACGGCTACCGTAGTTCTGTTCACCCTCGAGAAGCCATCGTAGGTGACACCTCCTGAAACGCGCCTGCATGCCTTTGGCCCTCGCGCTGCACGTGGGCTCGTGGCAGACAGGGACGTGCCCTTCCTTCCGGTGTGCGGACTGTCGTGCCGGCCTGTTCCTGATGGGTGGCGGCCGGTCTCCTGCCCACGGGAGTGCCCCCCGGCTCTACGGGGCGGGAGAACCCGTGTCCTCGAGAACGCAATCTGATGCTCTCCAGCGTGTGACCGGCATCTGGGGACATAAACAAAACACAGATGATCCCTCGTGTCACGTGCCGCTGTGTCACGATTCGGGGTAAAGTCCATCAATCCACTGACGCGTAGTGAGGACGACTCAGTGTCTCTGAACCTCAGGAAGCAGCAAGCTCCGCGCAGCCCAGCAGGCCTCCGTGGTCCACGGCTCTGTTGGGACTTAAGCAGCGACGTGACCATTAGGCCCCGTCCCGTGTTGGCGTTTTGTCGCGCTCGGTCATCCGGGGGCACCGGGCTGACGTCGGAATACGGGCAGGAGGCTGGGTGTGGCCCGGGGACCCCGGCCCGGCGGGTGGCTTCTGAGCGGGGTGGCCCATCGCAGGCGTCCGTGGTGGGTGGCGTTCTCTGTGGGGTCAGTGGGAGATGGGAGCCCCGAGTAGCGTCCCGGCTCTGTCCTCCCGGCCTCTGAGCGGGGCTGGCCGTGCCCGTGCCGAGGACCTGTGCCGAGCGTCCTGGGGGCCTTTCTGAAAACCGGGGCTGGAAGGAGGTGAGGGGACCCCGTTTGTCTGTCGGGGCTGGTGCTGAGCCGCCGTCGGTGGCCCCGTGAGTGAGAGTCAGTGAGATCGGAGAACCTTCCCACGGGGGGTTCAGGAGCCGGCGAGGAAATCCCGACACCCCTGCAAACAGGGCTGGAGGGGGCGGGGCTCGGCGATGCCCTGTGGCGGGTTGGGGGTGGCGGAAGGGGGTGGGGCACCGTCCGCCACGCAGCCGGGTCCCCAGACCAAGAAAAATGCACCTCTCTGGGGAGTTCGCTTCGCGTCCAATTGGTGGTGTAAAAGCCTGCGTACCGCAGCGAGCAACCCTGTTTTCACTCCGGAGCGAGGGGCCCCTGTTCTGGATAGAGGAGCCCGGGTCACTTACCGAGCCCCAAGTCACCAGGAGCCACACGTGGTTTAGCTTTGTGGTTCTCGGCGCTGCTGGGGCATTTAGCAACGGCCGGAGAGATTTGGGGGTGTCGCTCCTGGGGTCTAGTGGGTGCAATGCCCAGAGAGCCCCCCGGATAGGGTTATGTGGCCCCGTGAGCAGGGCCGTGTCCAGACTCCCCGGGTTACACCCCAGAACTGCACCGGTCGGTGCACACCGGACTCGGCGCGTGAGGCCCACCCCCATCTGGGACCGTCGGTGGCCCAGTAACCGCAGGGCTTTGGGGGGCACGGGCTCCGTGCTGGAGGGCAGCTTGGCCGTGAGTCACACTCAATGACCCGCCGCCGTGCTGTGGCGTCACAGGGGGCACTTGCGAACGACCCCCGTGGCCGGGCCGGTTCCGTGAAGCCGGGTTTCCTCGCGGGGCGTCACCCGCACGGACGGCAGGGCCAGTCCTTGCCCTGGGGCACCGCTGGGTGGCGTGCGGCCTCCCGTTCACGTCCGTCCGTGCGCTCTGGCCTGTCCTGCGGGGCCGTGTCGCCGCCCCCCGGGGACTGATGCTCCACCAGCAGCTCCCGACGTCGGGCCGTTCTCCTGCTCCTGCGGCGACGGGAGGCGTACACGACCCGTCCCTCCCGGTGTGGATTCTCGGGGGGCTGCTCCTCAACCGCGCGGGGGACCGGGGCGCCGCGGGCGGCCTGCTGCCCGTCCCCGAGCAGGTGTCCCCCCCGTGAGGCTCCTTCCAGCCTCAGGGCCCCGGGTGCAGGGCCGGCCCGCTCGGGGGACGCCCCCCGGCCCCCTGCTCCCGCCCTGCTTCCGAGGGAGCTCGCGCACGTGGTCGCGGGGAGGAGGAGACGCCCCGAAGGGCCCGCCTGAGGGGTGAGGCGGGCGCCCGCATTTGGGGGGGACGGGGGTGCGGCCCGAACCCCGTCTGCCCGACCCGATGAGGTGAGCGAAGTGACTGGTTTCAGGGGCGACGGCGGTGATTTAGAAGCCTTTGCCCTGCACCCCGTCGGCGCTCGCGTGGAAGGGGCAGGCGGGGGTCGCGTGGACGCTCGGGGAGCTCACGGCCGCCTGAACCTCTCGGGTTTAGCATTTAAGCCCACGAACGTGCTCTGCAGCGGCCGCCGGGCCCCGAAACAATTAATCACGCACGCGCCCACGGACGCGCAGGGCTGAGGCCGGCGGCTCCGCCTGATGGATTAAATGCGGCAATTAACGGCGCCCCCGCAGCCCCTCACTTGACTCTCCAATTACGCTTTGCCGACACCTCCTCCCGCGAGCGCTGGGGTCACGGTCCCTGCCCTGCACGCCGGTGGCCGTCATACCAATGAGGCCGCTGTGCGAGCGTGAGCGGTCCTGCCGGCCCCTGTCAGCACGGCCCCGGGCTGGGAGCGGCCGCAGTCGGGCTCCCGGCCGGCCCTGGGGCGCGGCATGACAGCGGTGCCACCACCCCGTGGCCCCCGCTCCAGGGCTGCGGCTCAGCTCCGTCTCGGGGCCCGACCACTGTCCCTGGCTGGGGTTCCTGTCCACCCCGTGCCCCCCAGCACCCCCTGCCCTGGCGCCCCCGCAGACCTCCTGCCGTGGTCACTGGGAGTCACCCACCCGCTGGGGCGTGGGGACGAGAAACCCCTCCTCCAAGTGGGCGGCCGCGGCCCGTCCCCATTCTGCGTCCACCCGGGGCCTCCTGCTTCAGCTCCGCTTCCTGGCCGGTGTCTCCTCCTGAGCAGGCGACAGAGGCCGGGCGCCGCCTGCCGCGTCTTGTCTGGACATTGTCCTCTGGGATGTGCAGGGCACTGAACAGTGTTCCGAGCCACCGCAGGTGACGCTGCTGGCTGTCCCTGTGCTGCGGGGCGGGGTCTGCCTCCCCCTCCCCCGGTCCCTGCAGGTCCCTGACGTGGGCCCCGCAGCACAGGGCTCCTCTTTGCTGGCCCTTCCTGTACCAATCTCTGTGACCGTCGTCCAGCTCATTAACCCTGGGGCCGCGCTGGGGCTGGGGCAGGGCTTCGGCCGTGTTCCTGGTCGTGTCCCTCAGGTGTCACCGTCAGCTGTCACTTGGCCTGTGGCTGACGGAGGTTGGGGGTTTTAAGCACAGGCTTTGGCCAGGGAGGAAGGGCAACTGGCCACGTGCCCTCCGCACCGAGAGTCCATTTGTCACACAGAGGTGACAGGGTTCTGGGAGCAGCAGGAGAAGACGAAGCCCAGCAGGTGACGTGCTATCAAGTCTCCGCTTGTGTCACACTTGCTGCTGTCCCATTGGCCCCGGCAGGTGCAATGGCCGAACCTCGGGCCGATGTCGGGGGACGTCCCCAGGGCGTGGACACGGCTGGCTCCCACGTCCCACACGGAGGTGTGGGTGTCATTTCAGACGTTGTCCTCAGTGTCCCTGCATCAGTCGTGACGCAGACAACGCACAGAACACGCGCACGTTGGCTCCGTAAAGTGACGCGCGTCTTTCCCGGCATGGTGACCCAGCTTCGTCACAGGAGGACGTCGGCGTGCTGTCCCCGTCCACTCCGGAGTCTTCGCCTCTAGCCGCTGCGCTTGCACGTGGCCAAGGCTGTCCGCGGTGGGCCTGTGTCCCGCAGGGGTCCCCGGGAGCCCTCGGCCTCGTCCCCAGGCGTCCCCACGCGTCGGTAAACGCGGAGACATCGGTGCATTCCCGGCGTTCCGACCGAGCACCTGCTGTTCCCCGCAGCGTCCCGAGCTGGGGACAGCTCAGCGTCACGGTCACAGGCGTGTTCACTCACCTCCGTGGCCGAGGCCCTGACCGTCCACGTGCTCCGGCTCTCTGGTCCCGCCGGTTCGCTGCTGCTCTGCTCTCCCTTTTCCCGTTTTCCCGCCTCGTTTCCTCGGGGCCGTGACGTACAGCCCTGCCCTCCCTGGTGGCCCCAGCGCCCAGCCCGGCCGCTGGCTCCGTGGTGGGCAGGTCTGAGCAGAGCCCCGGCCCCACGTGGTACCCCCCTCCCCAGGGTTTGCTCCAGGGGACCCTCTTTTGGGTGAAAACTTTGCGTCTTCTGCAGAAATACCTCAAAACCTGACACCTAGAGGCGTGACCCTCGTCACTGCACTCCGGTGTGGGTGCTCAACGAGCTGGTGGTGCCCGGGGACAGCGTGTCCGGCCGAGTCCTGAGGCTGTGCCGTGGGCAGACCGACCGGGGGCCGGGGGCCGTGGGCTGCCGTGGGGCAGGGGTCGAGGCGGGGAGGGCGGCAGGAAACGGGGCCAACGCTGACGTCACTGACGGTTCCTTGATTTTCCAAAACGCAAGAGAGTATTTGGGTGAAAACACAGCAATTTATTGCACGCTGCTTGAGTGAGGAATGCTGTGAATTCGGGTGGGAGGGTTGTGCAAAGAGTCCACCTGCAGAAACAGTCAAGGACGTCAGTCAGTGTGCAGGGGCAAGTGCAACGTGACCGTCACGTGATAAAGGGCGTTGGCACTTGTGACATCGGGTGTTCTAGGGCGCGAGCGCCGTTCCAGCCCCAGGGGACGTTAGGATGGAGCAGCCTGCCTGGCTGGACCATGGGATGGACACTCTTCTACAAGCAGAGAGGTGCAGGTGGCTCTCCAAGTCACGGGAAGCGGTGGCCACGACGCCGGGGCCACTGGGAGTCCCCGGGCCGCCCCCTCTCCAGGCCGTGTGAGGTCACTGTCCTTCCTCTGCCCCTTTGAGGGTCGCAGAGCAAATCCACGAAGCAGCCCTCTCCCGACGGCGTTCACTCTGAGGCCGTGGACGTCCCCCGGGCTCGGACTTCTCCGCGCGGAGATGCGAGACGCGCAGGTTCTGCTCCGCGGGCGGACGCGGCCCCGCACGACTGGGCGCACTCACAGCCCGCTGCCCCCCACGCAGGTCGCTGCCCGAGGGCCTCGCGCCAGCGCTCGGGTCGGAACCGAGGGGCACGTGGTCCCGGCCCTCCTGATTGTCATCTGCCGTTCTGCCTAATCAGGGACCATGCCCTCGAGTGGCACGTTGGCACTTGTACCCTCAGTTCAGTGGCTTCGCTAAGCTCCTACTGCGTCCGAGACAGTTTCTGGCACTTGGAAGGCCTTGGGGGACAACACGAAAGTCCCTGTCCTTGAGGGGTGTACGCCCTCGCGGGGGGCAGAGTGCAAACAAGACAGAGGGGGGACAAGGCTCAGGGCGCAGGGGGCTGTCACTCCACGTGCAGGAGGGGCCGGGCGCGCTGGGGCTGGGGCCTTTGGGGCAGAGCTGGAAGGAGGCGAGGCGCTTGTTCAGCTGCGTAGCTTCCTGGGGAGAGAAGGTTCCAGCACAGGGAAGGGCCCCCAGGAAGACCCAAGTCCGGAGGGACCCGGGAGCGGGGCGGGGTGGGACCGGCGACGGGGAGCGGCCGGAAGGTCTTCACCTTGCAGGGCTGGGAGCGAAGACGTGCCACGGGGCGGGTCGTGGCTGGAGGTGCCGCTGGCGGCTGAGAACAGACCCCGGGCGGCGGGGAGGCGGCCCCCGACCTCGGGCGGCGGGGAGGCGGCCCGAACGGTGGGTGGACTGGCCACGCGGGCTGGTCGGACGTTTCTTTGCGCCGCCCGTGGGGACGCCGGGGTGTCCTGGCTTCTCTGCCTGAGACGCTTCTGCTCAGCGTCGGCTCCCGGCAGCTTCCTGTCACGGCCACGTTCCCGGGGGGTCGGCGGCTGCGGTCCTCGGGGGCCCCCCGTCTCCGAGCCAGGAACCCCTGCTCTCTCCCACTCCCGGGGGTGCAGGCGCCCCACGGGCCTCAGCAGCTCGGCGTCGCGGGAACTCGCGGAAGGAGCACTTGTACAGTCACTCGTGGGCCTGACGGGCAAGTGTCACTCGTTTTACTGTGACGTGCGCTGCCCACAGCGATCCCCGGGGTCTCTCAGGAACGAGGTACCGGGGTGCCCCCAGGCTCGTCGTTAATTGGTTCCGGGAGGCGTGAGGCCGTCAAACAGGACAAAATTTTGGTGTCAGAATGCGCGAGGACCGGATTTGACGAGTTTCAAAGCAGCCCAAGCCGTGACTTCCTTAAAAGTTTAATGGAAATTGAAACTACACATTTTCTTTTTTTACAATAAATATTTGATAGTTTCAAAATTTATGTTTCATATAGCTCCCTGCACTGTGGGGTCCCCCCTGCACTGTTGGGGTCCTCCCAGTGCTGTTGGGGTCACCCCTGCACTGTTGGGGTCCCCCCTGCACTGTTGGGGTCCTTCTGACAATGTTGGGGTCCCCCTGCACTGTTGGGGTCCTCCCTGTGCTTGGGGTCCCCCCTGCACTGTTGGGGTCCCCCTGCACTGTTGGGGTCCTCCCTGTGCTTGGGGTCCCCCCTGCACTGTTGGGGTCCTTCTGACACTGTTGGGGTCCCCCTGCACTGTTGGGGTCCTCCCTGTGCTGTGGGGTCCCCCTGCACTGTTGGGGTCCTTCTGACACTGTTGGGGTCCCCCTGCACTGTTGGGGTCCTCCCTGTGCTGTGTGGTCCCCCTGCACTGTTGGGGTCCTTCTGACAATGTTGGGGTCCCCCTGCACTGTTGGGGTCCCCCTGCACTGAAGGGTTGCCTCTGTGCTGTGGAGTCACCCCTGCACTGTTGGGGGTCCTTCCTGTACTGTGGGGTCCCCCCTACACTGTTGGGGTCCTTCAGGCACTTTGGGGTCACCCCTGTGCTGTGGGGTCCTGTGCTTGTGTGACCTGGGATCCTCACTGGGCTCTGGGACCCTCAGCCACGTCTGTCCTCTCTCTGTCGGGTGGCCCAGAGTGGGTCTCCCTGGCTTGATCGGCCCCATCACGGCTCTGCGAGTCCACTGGTGGCCTCTGTCATTTCTTCTGCATCCCACTGTCCCCTCTGTAGTCCCCACCGCGCCGGTGCCTGGCCCGCGGCTGGCCGTGCTGCCTTGGTTCACGCCGCAGCGGCGAGGCTCCACGGGCGCAGACGGGGGCGGCGCTGAGAAGCGGCCACTGTCCCCAGTGGCTCGTCCCCGTCGGAAGTGCTCAGTGTCCGCCGTGTCCAAGTCCTGCTCTGGCCCCGTGGCGGGACTGCCACTAGGGGCTGCCCCCTCGGAATGCGGCCTGACCGGGCCGGCTGCAGGCCTCGGCCAGACCCGGAAGCTTCTGGAGAGCACGCCTCGGAGGGCAGAGGCCAGCCCCGTGTCCAGCACTGCTATGTGCACAGGCGGGGGACACGCTGGCACGGGCCCGCCCCGGGCAGAGCCACCTGGCCCAGGGTGGTGCCCCCTCAGCTGGGGGCTGGCGGGGAGCTGGGGGGGACGCCCACGTGCAGGTCTCAGCTTTGCTTCTGTCTCTGTCTTGGAAGCGGGAAGCGTCCCCTGAGCACGGACGTACCGCACGTGGCTGCCCGCCGAGGAGGGACCGCGGTTCCCCGTCGTCTGTGTCTGTGTTTGCCCAGAGGAAGCGGGTTGGGGCTGCCGGGGCCCCTAAACGCGTAAACAGTCACGGTCCCTGCTCGCACGCGTCTACCGGGTGGCTGACTCGCCGTGAGCGCGGCCGCGTGGGGACTGTCCACGTTGGGTTGCTGACTGCCTGAGCCCACGGTTCACGCCCGGGAGCCGCTGTTGGAACGTGAGTTCCGGGCGGGACGCGCCGCCACCCCAGAAGGCGGTCACTGTCCCCGGGGAGAAATGTCACACGGGGGAGGTGTTTGGGGGGTCGCCACCGGAGGTGTGAACGCTTCGGGTCACTCCATCTCCTTGTGGCGACTTTAAACCCAGTCACTCGTGCAGTTTGTGTCCAGGGGCCACTTTCATTTATTTTAGCCTAAAATTAAGGCTTTACCTGAGAGTGTCCCTCACGTGAAGGTGGCGTCGGGGATACGCACGGACGTGACGTTTTCTCTGCCTGCAGCTTTGAGCCCACGCCCCTCGTGTTGGGGTGCACCTCTGTGCCCACGGGGAGATTTGGGGTTGCCCCAAGTCAGCCTTCTGTGAAGGGTTTTTAAAGGGAAAGGTTGAGGGCTGGGGTTGGGGTTCAGGTTGGGGTTAGGGGTTAGGGCTGCGGGCGTAGCTGGCTGGTCAGCTCTCGTGCCAGCTGCAAACGTGTCCCCAAGTCCAAGTAAGTCAGTGCCCGACGTCCTGTCTGGCGCCCGTCCCTGGAGTCAGGTGATAGGAAGAGGCCGGGGAACCAGCATTCTGCAAAACAGCTCGTGACTGTGTCAGTGGCGTTGTCTTTGTAGAGAAAGGCAGAAGCTCAACATCTTGTCATCGTGGGGACTGTTCCAGCTGCCACCGCTTTGTCCTTAACTAGCTACGCTGTCCCACCACCTCAGGCAAAGGGTCCTTCACACTCTCCCTGGCACTTGCCGTACGGGCAGGCCTCCGGGACACGAGCGACACACTCTCCTCATCGTTGACCACGAGCTGTGTGACCTGCACCTCTGACCTGCCATCCTGCAGTGACACACGTCTGTGCCCGGCCCCGGTCCAGCGGCAGGCGTCGGGCGAGGCCCCTCGCGGCCGCCGGAGGTCCGTGCGTCCCGGCGCGCGGAGCGGTGTGGGGCCGGCGCGGATTTCGGACGCGTGGTGCTCGGCGGAGCGCTAATTCTTACAGAATGGAACCTGGCTCCAAAGGCAGCCATCGCTGTCCAAACAGAAGTTCCATTTGTGGACGGTTCGGAGGCACCTGTGAGACGAGGGACGTGCCGGGTGCCTGAGCTTCAACACCTCACGGCTTTGACGAGCGGCCACACTTGCCGAGCTACGGCGGGCACGCTGCAGAGGGACGGCCGTGCTGATGGCCTGGAACTGTGTGGCCGTCCCTGTTTACTGCGTAATGTCACACGGGTGTGCTCCAGACGCCGGCGTCGCGCCCATGAGGGACGGGGCCTCTCCCACGGGCTGGAGACGTGCCGGGTCTCCACAGCCTCGGCAGGGAGAGGACATTGGAGCGCGACGCGGGCAGCAACGAGGCCACCTTGTGCCACGTCAGCCACCGGCGGAGGTGACCGTGGCTGGGATGGCCCCACAGGTGCTTGTGGGCTGGACACTGCGGATGTCACAGAGGGAGGCGGGACAAGTCCCTCCTGTGGGATCGGAATGCCCCGACGCCCTCCTGGGTGGGCAGGACGCGTTCTAACGTGGCGTTTGCTGAGCCCAGGGCCCCGCGGAGGACCTGGACCGGCTGTGAGGGGTGGTGCCAGGCTCACTGCGCACAGAACTCTAACCTGTTTTGGACAAAACGATCATCACGTGCGATTCTTAACCCGCTGGGCGTGTTTTAAGAACGTGTCATCTTCGGATGCCACACCCCAGTTGTGACCTTTCTGGGGACACAGGCTGCGGTTAGAGACCCCGTCTGTCGTGGGCTGCCCCCAGGTTGCTCAGGGCACGTGGGTGTCTGGGGACTGTGTGCTGTCACCCTGGGACCCTGGGAAGGGCCGTGCCCACCTTTCCCCGGGGACTTCCCAGCTGTGTGGGTGACACTGAGAAGCACCCCCTCATTCTGTCCCCATCTCTGTGTGGAGTCCCTGAGGAACGACTGTTCCTTAGAACACAAACCACGCTGTGTAGCGAGACCAGACTGGTTTAACGGGAAGAGGAAACGTGGATAAATGTTCTAAACCGACAGGAAGGACGGCCTTTGGGAGTCTGTGAACGAGACGTGCGCGCCGGCACCGCTGGCGTCTCCAGTGAAACGTGTCTCTACAAGCAGATGATTTCCCTGATGAAACTTAGGGTGCGTTCTGCTCAAACCCTCTCGGAGACGCGCGGGCCCGGAAGCCCGCTTCTCGCTCCACCCAGACGACGAATGTCGGCAACAGCCCTTCCCGGGAGCCTCGGACTTTCTGGACAATTAGGTGGGACATCGGGGTTCAGGCACGGAGAGAAACCCCCTTTTTAATTCGCCTTCTCTCTCCTCGGGAGCCCGGGGCTGTGCTCTCACCTGTTACCTGGATACAGGTAAGGCAGGGGCTGCCGCTCGGCACCTCGGGTGACCTGCCGTGTGTGGTCTCGCCCCCTGGCCACGGTGACACTTTGGGACCAGTTTCCTTGCCGTCACCCAGCGTGACGGTGCCTGTCCATTCTCTCATCGGTGCAGGCCCACAGGTCCCGGCCTCTCTGATGGTACAGCCCAAGGGGTCTGCCAAGTCCAGCAAAGACGGGACACCCCCCCCCCCCCAGTGCCGAGCCACCTCCCAGGAGGGCGGACAGCTGTCACACGCTGACCCGCGCAGCGTCCCCGCACACGCTGTCCTCCTGCGGCCCCGTCACCGCCCGTGGGGAAGGCGCTGCGTTTAGCTCCTGTTTGGGACACGAGCCGAGGCCCCGGGGTGGTCGGGGTGGTCGGCGGGGAATCCAGGCGGCCTGGGTGCAGAGCCTGTGCCCTTGACCATCACGTAACGCGGGCAGAGTGGGCGCTGGACGCGGGGGGTTCGGTGTGAGAAGGATCCGGTGTCTCGGGGGGAGACCCGGCGCATTTCCAAGGCCGCGGGGGCCACGGGGGCTGCACGTGGGCGTGCGCCTGCGTGTGCGTGGGGGGCGGCGGCGGAGGCGCACGTCCCCGGGGCCTTGACCTTCAGCCGCTCCGGACTCTCCCTCGCCCCCCGCCCTCTGCCTCGGGCCCCCTCAGCGAGCTCACCCACGCCGGCGCGTCGGGGCCTGAAATCGGCTCGCGGGGCGGGTCTGAGTGGATGTGTGGGTCCCAGCGCAGGTTGGGGGGCGCTTCCCTTCAGAGGGGCTCTGAGTTACCAACAGGCCCGCCCCGCGCCCTGCCAGGATGTGGGCACAGCCACAGGGACCCCAAAGCGGCAGCCTGTGCCTCCAAAGGGATTATTAGCCCTCGGGCACGGGCAGCACTGCCCTTCAGGCCCCGTGTCCTGCAGAGGCGGGACCCCTTTTGCTGAAGGCCACCAGAGACCCGTGCCCCTGCCGCCTGCCCCAGCTCCGCCCCACACAGGTCCCGGGGGTCCAGGCTGGAACGTGAGGGTGACCTTAGAGGCCCCGCTGCTGGGCGTCCCCGGGGGCCACGGACACGCTGCGTCTCTGGGCACCGGCTCCTCCCTAGCTCGTCGTGAACGGGGTCCTCACCTGACGTGTGCACGGCCTGAGTCCCCCCCCAGCGTGTGCCCTCGGGCTGCCTGCGTGTCCCCAGAGGGCGTCTCACCGCTGCGCGGGCGCCTCGTGCAGGCTCCCCTTCCACCGGGCCCTTCGCAGTGCGCGTGGGCGTGGCCTTGGGGGTGGCTGTGGGGGTGGGGGTGGGCGTGGGCCTGGCCGTGGGGGGTGCACGTGGCCGTGGCCTTGGGGGTGGCTGTGGGCGTGGGGGTGGGCGTGGGC
>PVJL010009299.1:0-12067 GCA_004026885.1 Lyroderma lyra
CCTGGGGCTTCCGGGCATTCCATTGGCCTGAGTGTAATGCCAGTTAAATAGCTACGCAAAAGACGTACTCAAGGGTACTGTCCGGGGAACTCCACCCGAGCTACTTCCGCAATCGGAGTAAACAGCGGAGGAGCAAACCAAGTGAAGTGAGGGTGGAGATTAAAGTAAATCAACTCCTAAATTCAAGTAGGAAAATTCCACCTAAGAAAGCTTAAAACTCCTACAAAGTATATTGAAAGATAAGTTCTTCTTGTTAGAGTTCAGAGAACCGGTCTTTTTGGTGGAGGGGAGGGGTCAAGTCCATGAGCTTGCTGTGCACACCCCTCGAGTTGCGTATAGTTTTGTCTCTTCCCTTTCGGTCTCTGGCCCGGCAAAAGTAGGGTGGAGAGAGTGAGTCAGAGGTATCATCCTGCTGCCGCAGGATCCAGTCTGGGGCGAGGTCCGAGGTCCAGGGGTTGGGAGGTGGTTCTGAAAGGTCAGGGTCAGGTGAGCTGGACAATGTTCATCCCCTACCTCACTCTGAGACTTCAGACAACTCTCTGAAATTATCTGGGTCTCAGTTTGTCCTTCTGCAAAATAGGAACAGTCATGTCTGGAGTATTTGATGAAGGTTCATACATAAGTGGGAATATGTGCGTCTTGTTGATTAAAAAAGGCTGCAGCTGGATATCAATGTGAGACATTTTCAAGTTAGCAAAGATATTTCATTTATTTCTTTTGAGCGACTCTAAGGCAGATAGCATCCTCGTTTTGCAGAAGAGAAAACTGAAAACTCCATGACTTACCCTGGGTCACCCAGGGAATTTGAAACAGTCCTGGGATTCAAACCTTTATCTTTTATCTTCCATTCCTGTATGTCTCCCTTCCAGGCCTGGTGTCCTCTGGAAAGGCTTCCCTCCCCCAACCCTTTAGCATTTCAGGGAGAGCTTTGAGGGTGCCAGGCCAGTTTCCCATCTCTCTCTGGCCACATAGGCACAGGCCACCTCCCCCACCAGCTATTGTTAATCACTAAAGTTCCAAGGGAAAAGTGACCTTAGGGGTGTGCCTGAGCTGTTTCTGGGGTCCTAGGAATCAGGAAGTGAGTAAGGAATGACAGGTGGGTCAGCAACCCAGACAGAATCCAAATGACACAGAAGTTCCTAGAGGGGCAGTGATGCTATTATAGGCCCTCAGAGGGCCAGCCTCCATGCCAGGATTTAAATCCAGGTCTTTCTGTGCTCAGAACAGGGCTCTTTTCACGGCAGGATTGCTATTCCCAGAAGGTCTGCCTTGGCTGTAATTTCTAGTCCTTTTCCCATTCTAGAAAGAAAGGAAGCCAAGAAGAGAGGGGGAGGGGAAGCAGCCTAAGACTTTCAAAGGGCAGAGACCACCAGGTAGGTGGTGCCCATGGCTCCAGTGCTCAGTCCATGACCTCCAGGCTCAAATTGAGACCTGTGGTCTGATAACCAATTATTACTTAAATCTTGACTGTGGTCATTGTGTGCTGAGAGGCAGCAGGTGCTGTGCAGAGGTCAGTGGCTTTGGGATCACACTGACCTGAAATTGAATCCAAGCTCCACCACTTTCTAGCTCTCCAAGCCTCAACTATGTTTTCTGTAAAATGGGGACAACAGGCAGTTGTGAAGATTCAATGAGGTAATTATGGAATTAATAGGTCTTATGTGAAAATGCCTAGTAGCTATTTATTCATCCAGGGATTCATCTATTCAATAAAAAATGTATTAAGCATTGACCACGTGTAAGGCAGCCTACCAGTAGTGCAACTACAATAGTGAACAAAGCAGACTCAGACTGTCTTGGAGCTTAAGAGTTTGGTGAGGAAGTAAGTCATTAAACAAATGATCAGATGAATCAAAATACAGTTAGAAACCATGATAATGAACAAGAAGGCAAAGTACACTGTTTATGAGACTGAAATGTCAGGGGATGGGTGGGGTCAGAAGAGGCTTCCTAAAGAGGTGATGTCTCGGGTGAGTTGATGAGTGGTGGTTAACTAGGCAGCAGTTGGGAGAAGTGTTGCACGCCAAGGGAAAGGGTGTGGAAGGCATCTAGGGCAATGGAGATAGTGGCAATAGGGAGGAAGGGCAGAGCTTACTGGGGTATAAACAAATGAGGTGTTACAGGGAAGGGAACATGGCTTTGAGAGTGGGGCTATTCTCCAAGGGTCTCTGTACTTTCCTGATAATCCCTGAAAGAATGCAGGCTTTGAGGCCAAGCCATCTGGATTGGAATCTTGGCTCTGCCATTTTACCTTGGACAGTGTAACCTTGAACAGTCACCACACCTCTCTGTATCTCAGCTACTCTTCTGAGAAATGGGGATAACGATAGGAGGTCATAAGGTGAGAGTGAGGATTCAATGTGAAAGTGTGTATAAAGCATTCTGGCACATAGAAGGCATTCCATAAATGGTGCTTGGTCTTCCCAGCTTGGAGGGAGGTGAACCTCTGGCGGCAGATTCAGCAGATGTGTTTGGGAGAGCACTGATACAAGCATCTATACACTGGGCAAGTTGTCATTTGACCTTAATTATCATAGAAGACTTTGGGACCAGGCAACCCTGGGTTCAAATCAGTAATACCACTTTCTAGACATGTGACCTTGAGCAATTGACTTCACCTAACTGATCCTCAGTTTCCTTGTCCATAAAATGGAGATCATAGGGAGTTCCCTGGTGGTGTAGTGGCTAAGGCTTCGGTGCTATCAACGCTGTGGGTTCAATTACCAGCCAGGGAACTACCCACATAAAAAAAAAAAATGGAGATTATAATTGTTTCTATTTCCCAGAGCTATGAAGATTAAATGAGATAATAAGTGTGAAGCATTTAGTATAGTCATTGGCACATAGTGAGCAGTTGTTGAATGTTAATTTTAATAATAATTGTTATTGATATCAGCAGTTACTACCTGTACTAGGTAAGATTCTGGAGCTTTGCTTGAAGGTTGTCTGGCAACTTTAATTTCTCCTTTTAGGTAATGGAGATAGAGAGTTGTTTTGGGGAGGGGGGTGCTGTGCATTTTAATAGTAATATTAATAAGCACTAACATTGACCATTTACTATGTGCCAGCCATGTGCTAAGTGCTATATATATGCATTTACTCATAAATCCATATAGCAGTGCTACAAGTAGGTCCTATTAATATTATTATCATGCTTTTACAAATGAGATGAAACAGAGAGGTTAAGTAACTTGCCCAAAGCCAACCAGTCAGGAAGCAGCACAATTGGAATTTAAACCCAACCATGAACTTGAGAGGGTTTATTGCTCTCAATGAAATTATTCACTGCCAGTAGCAAGTCCCCAGGTTCCAAAAGCCAAGCCTCATTCCTTTCCCACCAGTTCTAAAAAGTAACCCTTGCCTGTTCCCTGCCCTCTAAGACTAAGAGCAGGAAACAGACCCTCTTCTACTGCAGGGGAAGCAAAAAGACATTTTAGAGTTGCCAGAACTGTGTCTGAGTCCCAACTATGTTACTTAATGACTCTGTAATCTCAACCAAGTCACATTCCCTCTCTGAGCCTCAGTTTCTCTATCTATGAAATAGGTATGATAACAGCTCTTCCTATGGGGCTGTTGCATGGAGCAGAAAATATAAGGCCTGCGTGTGCTGTGAGCACAAGCGTTCCTCTCCTTGTTGCTATGGGGATGACAAGCACTCTGGGAAAGCAGCCTGAACCAGTATAACAAGCAAAATGGCCATCTCTGGAAACAGTACTGGGTTCGAGTCCCAGATCTCCTTTTTGCACCCTGTGCAACCTTATGCAAGTTATATAAGCTGGCTGAGCCTCACTTTTCTCATCTATAAAATGGAGTGAATAATGCTGATCTTGTAGAGCTGGAAAGAAAACACTAGAATGTATAAAAAGCCATGAGCCAATGCCTGACACAGCTGGCAGAGTGCAGCCAGCTAAGGGATTTCTAGGGGGAGAGACAAAGGAGAGAGACCAAGAAGAATTACCCTGACCCCTATGCCACCCCTATCTGAGGGGAAGAGGGTGGAGTGCACTATGCTCAGAGCCTAGAATAGTCTCCAGCCACTACCCTACCTCTGGCATTCTCAGCTTTTGCTGGATCCACATCTCTCTCTCTTTCTCTCTCTCTCTTTCTCTCTCTCTCTTTCTCTCTCTCTCTCTCTCTCTCTCTCTTCCCCCCCTTCCCCTCAAACAAGTTCTTCTCCACTGAGCAATCCCAGGGGGCCCTGAACCTCGGTTCCAGCCAAGCTCACAGGCTTTCCCCGCCTCCACATCCTTAATCCACAGCCTTTGCATTTGCCATTCCTTCCACCTGGAATGCTCTCTCCTCCCGGAGTGCCTTTGATGGGGATGAGGGGGGTGCTTGAGGGAAAGGATCTGGAATGATGCTCCCCTACAGCCTTACTCCCCTCCCCTGCATCCCCCACGCTGCATGCCTGACCTCCCCTCTCCCAGCGTAGGGATGAGGCAGCGCTGGGAGGGGGAGGAAAAGGGGGAGGACTCAGTGAAGGGCCCTCTGTGGGGTTTTTCACCTGCTCAGAAGAGGCAGACGGAAATGAAAGCTCTAGAAAAACGCCTGCTGCTCTGCTCCCAAGGCCCCAGCTCAGTGAAGCCTCCCTGCCTTCCCACTGTGCCATCTTCTCCTCCTCCCCCTCCTCCTGCAGGCAGGTGCCACAGTCAAGGAACATGGGTGGGCGGCAGGCCAGAGAGACCAAGGTTCAAATCCCATTCCTACCACTTACCAAGTGAATGGCCTTAGCAAGCTCTTTGGCCTGCTTACACCTCATTTCTTTGTAAAAGGACAAAACAATCTCTGCCTCTCAGGCTGCTATAAGGACTGAGATGCCCAAAGTGCTCAGCAATAAGAGAAAATAACAATGTTAGCAAAGACACAGTGCCCAGGTGTGCCTGGCACAGCTTTCAGCACCTTACATATATTAGCCTATTTAATTCCACGTAAGGTAGATACTATTACTTATCCCCATTTTACAGATGAGAAAACTGAGGCACAGAGAGATGATATAACTAGCCCAAGGTCACATAGCGAGTAAGTGGCAGAGCATAATCTCTGTTCTCATCCACCACACTATGGTATGCTCAAGGATAGTTGGTCATGATTATTGTTAAATATTTATTATTTGTCTTTATCTACACTAATTCTATGCCCTCAGTAAATACATGTTATTCTCTTTTCTCCCACCTACAAAGTCCTGCCTGAATTTTCCCTCCTTTTTGATATTTTGTATTTATTTATTTTTGTTTGTTTGTTTTTTGGTATGTGGGTAGCTCCCTGGCTGGGAATCGAACCCAGGCCACAGCGTTGACAACACCGAAGCCTTAAGCCACTATATCACCAGGGAAGTCCCTTTTTCTTTTTCCTTTTTGATATTTTAGTCTATTCATTTAACCAAGCATATGCAGTGGACTCTCTGTTAACTGGAACTCAAGCAACCGGCCTGTTGCTTGAGAGTGCCGATTGCTTGAGTTCCTGTTACCAGAGAGTCTCCGTACATTTATCTGGCATCTACCAGTCCCCATGGGCGCTGGTTAACTGAGAGTCTACTGTATTGCCATCTGTTCTGGCCAGGCCTATGCAGGGCACTGAGGACCCAGGAATCAGTTGATCCAGGTTTTGCCCTCCATTGGCTCCCAATCTTGTGAAGGAAATGACGCATACATAAAAATTACAATAAAAGAGGGAGACACCAATTGCAACAGGAGCTATGAGCGTATAGAAGCGTAGAACTTAACTGGGGAATTGGGGCCGGCTTATAGAGGAGGAATCATTTGAATGGGGTTTTGAAGGGTGAGTAGGAGTTCCTCAGACAGTTATAAAGTGGAAGCATAGGATATGGTGTGTGGTACAGATCCTGCAAAGGGAACTGAATAAATTAAGACTAGAGAATAACACATCTGGGGTTAGTTCTATGCCAGGCCCTGTACTGGGTGCTGCAGGTATGGAGGGGAAAAGATATTAACTGTGCCCTCAGGAAGCTTACAGACTTGGCATGGGGAGATGGAACGCAACAAGTAAAGCAAAACTAGTGATATTTAAAAAAAAAAAAATCCAGGGAGTTCCCTGATGGTGTAGTGGCTTAAGGCTTCAGCGCTGGCACTGTCAACGCTGCAGCCTGGGTTCGATTCCCAGCCAGGGAGCTACCCACATTAAAAAAAAAAAAAAAAATCCAGGGTGGAGGAGGGTGGAGGAGAAGAAGGGATAGTGACACAAATATATAGTGATGGAAAAAGAACTGACTCTGGGTGATGAACACATAATACAACACATTGATGATGTATTGTAGAACAACTGTACACCTGGAACCTGGGTAATTTTTTGCTGATCAATGTCACCCCAATAAATTTAACAATAAAATCTGAAGGAAAAAAAAATCCACAGTGGCTTTGAGACTATCAAAAAGACACCTAAACCTGCTGAAGTTTCAATGAAGGCTTCCTGGAGGAGTAGTTGATGTCTAGGCTGAGACTTAAAGATTAAAGCCAGATTATGTCACCTACGCCACCCCAGCCCATGTATCAATTCAACATAAAAACAATACTAATTATAAAAGTAAGACACTCCAATAAAGTTCTGATTTTTCCCATGAACACTATTTCAATGGTCTTTTATATCAAATGTCAATTTTTTGGGGGGGTGGAGGTAGTTCCCTGGCCAGGAATTGAACCCACACCGCAGCATTGAATGTACCAACGCCTAGCCACTACACCACCAGGGAACTCCCAAATTATTTTTTTTTAATGATGTCTTTAGTGCCCCTGCTTTGCTCTGCTCATTGGGTAATCTATAAGAATGACAGGGCACAGGAAGTCAGCCAGGTGAAAGGTGGAGAAGGGTGTGGCAGGCAGAGGGAGTTTCACTTGCAAAGGCCCAGAGGCAAAAGAAAAGATGAAGGAGGTGAGAGGGAGGATAGATTTGGTGAGTGGGAAGTGGTGGGGATGGAGGATTGGACTATATTCTAAGGGTGCTGGGGAGGCACAGAGGGTTTTAAACCAGGATACGCTGCAATCAAATGTCCCTTTTGTGAGATCACTCTGAATATTGCTAGAAACCTATTTATGGTTTGAATCAGTTCATTCGAGAGACACCACATACCTACTATGTTTTAAGCACTGACCCCGGTGCTGGGGCTGCAACAGATAATTAAGGGTTCTGCAGACAGAGCAAGATGTGACAGGGACACTGAGTGCCACCCCCACAGAGGTGTCTGAATGGATAAAGGCTTGAGTGTGAAAGTGTATGACTTTCACAAAAAGAAAGCCAAGCCCCGTGCTGGACAATGAAGCAGTGAGATGGGAGATGGCGCTCAGGGAACTTGTAGTGGAGAGTCCAGTGATTCATAAGACAGAAAAATAAAGGAGTGAAAGTAGAAGTAGAGGCAATGGGTTAGGGGTGAAAAACCCTGATCTTGTAACCTTCTTATAAGGTGGCCAAGTGGGCAGAAGGGCAGAGGCCCCAGCCAACCCCTTCAGCCCCCCATGCTTTCTCAGCCTTGCTGAGCCCTGCAGCTTGTCTTCTCCTGGCTCTAGAAATCAGACCAAACCCTGAAGGAGAACAGAGGTGGGTGAGGAGCGGGTGGGCCGAGAGACAAGTCCAGACCTCTCACCCCAGCACGGCCTTCCTTCCCAGTGGCTGGAGCCAACCAGGCAGAGGTTACAGGGAGGGTTAAAGAGCTGGTTGCTTTTTTACCCAAACTGTAGCTGCATTTCTTTTTCGTTCTTTCTTTCTTTCTCTCTCTTTTTTTTAAAGAAAAAATGTTCCTGTACAGGCACCCGGAGGCTTTTGCAGGAGGCGGCTGTTGGAGAACCGGGAAAACAAGCCAAGAAACGAGAGAGGAAAAAGACCACGCCTCGCCTGGCAGATTCCGAATGGCCCAGGAGACCTGAGGCTTTACAGTGGGAGTCCGGTTGGGGCTGGCTCGGGTGGGAGGGAAGGGCAGGCCGAAGGACAGCCACTTGCTGGCTGGTGACCTTGGGCGGGATGCTGCCTGCTTCCCTCTGGTGAGAATGGGGAGGAGGGGGGCAGGAGCAGGGCTGGCCGGCTGAGGTCACAGGAAGGCCCCTTCCAGCCTGAAATGCGATCTGGGGATGTGGGGCCTGCCAACCTGCAGCGACCCTGGGCCAGCAAAGATGAAAGGCTGCCTGTCCCCAGCTTCCGGACCCCTGAGGCACCATTGCTTCAAACTCGAAGGCAGTAAAGCTGCTATAGCTAGCTGGAGCCGGTTGCTGGGCTCCCCACCCCACCTGATGTCATCCAACCCTCCCTTCCCAGTTTTGCAGAGGGCACTCAGGCCCAGAGAGGGCTGGTGACCTGCCTGAAGTCACACAGCAAATTGGAAGCTGAGCCAGGACTCACCACAAAGTCTTTGGCCTCCAAGTCCAGGCCTCATTCCGTTTCCCAGAAACTTGGCTGCCTGGGGGCTTACTCTGGGGACTTGGAGAGACCCAGAGTTAGGGAGGACAGTTGGGAGCTATGTCTGTTTGAAGTCAGGACTTAATGTTGACTAAAGTGCCTTTTTTTTTTTTTTTTTTTATGACAGAAAGAACGTTCTCGGCCCCTGCCATGAGCCTAGACTTGCTCTGCTGGCAGGGGAAGGAATGCAGCTTTGGCAGCCACAGCTGCTGGTGGCCAGCTGCAGCCTCAGCGCCTGCTACTCCCACCCCAGTGGACAAAGAGACAAAGACCGCTTCTCAGGTCTGTCCCCTCCAGCTCCCTGAATCAGTGGGGACAGAGCATTGACCAGGAGGCTTGGTCCACTGATCCACTGACCAGCTAACGACTTCGCTGTTCCTCTCTGGGCCTCAGCGCCCTTTCTGGAAAATGAGGACAGAGTATCTGCCTGACCCACTTCTCAGTACTGTTTTGCAGCTCCAACGAGGTGAAGTTACAGAAATGCAGACCTCTCAGCACCTCCTTCTGCCAGAGGGTCTGCCTACTCACAGACCCCTCTGCCTCAAATGCCCCTCCCTGCCTCATGCTTCACCTAGTCAGCCCCAACTCACCCGACTCAGCGAATCCATCCCTTGCTCTGGGGAACCTTCATTCACCTCCATGCTGCTCCTTCAGGGTATTTATCACAGTTGTAATTAAATAATTAATTGTGTAATTGGATCTGTCTCCCCACTAAAATGTGAACCCTGTAATAACAATAGCTGATACTGAACGCGTACCCAGTGCCAGAGACTTCACATGTATTAGTCCCTGTGGCAGGTACTGTAAAGTTCCCCATCTTACAGATGAGGAAACTGAGACAATGAGAGGTCCAATAACTTACCTGAGGTCACAGCACAAGAATATTGCAGAACCAGGATTCAAATCTAGACCCCAAGCTGTTACCATTACCCCACCAATAAGTCAGGTTCAGCTTGTTTCCTGCCTACTTCCAGCTCCCAGAATATCTGGCACATAGTAGGTACTCCACATATACTGGGTGAGTGAATACACAAACAGGTGATGCATATACACAAGTATTTAAAAAAGAATAGAGCACCTTCCAGGAGTGAGTTTTGCAGGTGCCATATGTGGAGTTGAACCATGGTGAGGGGAAGGGGTGCCAAATATACAGTAGTCCCTCCTTACCTGCCTTTTCCCTTTCCATGCTTTCAGTTACTTGCAGTCAACCAAGGTCCAAAAATATTTTTATTTTTTATTTATTTTTATTTTATTTATTTATTTTTTTTACGTGGGTAGCTCCCTGGCTGGGAATCGAACCCAGGCCACAGCGTTGACAGTGCCGAAGCCTTAGCCACTACACCACCAGGGAACTCCCAAGGTCCAAAAATATTAAATGGAAAATTCCAGAAATCAACAATTCATAAGTTTTCAATCACACACCATTCTGAGTAGCGAGATGAACTCTTGTGCTATCCTGCTCTGTCCCATTCGGGATGTGCATCATCCCTTTTCCAGGTAGTCACACTGTGTACACACGCTGCCCCTCTTAGTCACTTAGTGGCCACTTCAGTGATCCGATCTACTATTGCGGTATCACAGTGTTTGTGTTCAAGTCACCTTATTGTACTTAACGGTGGTCCCAAAGCACAAGAGTAATGATGCTCGCAATTCCAATATGCCAAAGAGAAGCTGTACAGTACTTCCTTTTAAGTGAAAAGGTAAATACAGTACAATAAGACATTCTGAGAGAGAAAGAGACCACATAACTTTTATTACAGCACACTGTTATAATTGTTCTATTTTATTATGTTATTGTTAATCTCTTCCTCTGCCTAATTTATACTAGATTAAACTTTATCATAGGTATGTATGCATAGGAAAAAACAGTGTACCCTGGACGTCATCTTTGACTCCCCCTCCTACTTCATCTGCCAGAGCCATTCAGGCCCCAGGTTCTGCTTGGTTTCTCCCCAATGCACCGGTTCTTCTACCTCCCTCAAACCCCAGCAACTCCTACACAGGTTTCTCTGTCTCTAATGTTTTCTCCTTCATAGTGGGCCGCTAAAAATAGAAAGCTAATTGTGGGTGCCATTCCTCTTTTTACCCTCTCCCTGACTAATGAACCTTCCATAGCTCCCCATTGCTCCCTGGATAAAGTCCACACTCTTCACCAAGGCTTCTGCCACCCCACCCCTCTAGCCTTACCTCCTGCCCCTCTCTTCCACATATCCTTTGCCCAAGGCACTCTGTATAGTAGAAGATAAGAGCACAGAAGCAGACAGACCTGGGTTCAAGTTTCATTTCCATCACTTAGCAGCTGTGGAAGTTTGTAAACACGTCAATTCCCTGCTCTGGAAAATGGGTGTAATTATAGTACCTACTTCATAAAATCATTGCAGGGATGAAATGAATACATACGGTGCTGAGCAACAGTACCTGACACTCTCCATAGTCACTATAATTCTTACGCTTTCCTCTGCCACAAAGAGTACTTCTTACTGTCAGTCTTACTTACTCTTTATGACCCAGCTCAAATGTCACTTCTTGGAGGAAATTTTCCTTGATATTCACACTCTGTTCCCCAAGTGAAATCAGCCTCACTTTCTGTCCTCGCTTGCACTTTGCACCTCTATACAACACTTGCAAGGTTGTTGCACTCTCCCGGATTACCCCGAGAGTTCCCGGAGAGCAAGAACAATAATGCCCTTCTAACTCTAGTACAGAGCCTGGCATGCAGCAGGTACTCAATAAATGTTGCTTGCATCGAACGGAGTCACCACTTTCAGTACCTTTCTCAAGTACCTTGCAAGGAGGAGGCCTGAATGATGAGGCAGCTGAAGTCTGCTGGAACCTGTTTGCCTGAGTCCCACTCACCCTCTGGTGTGGGCTACATTGATGTGTGTGGGAGTGGGAGTGGGCAGAACAAACTCTTGACCTCTGAGCTCTTTCTTCCTGCAGGGGACAATTCCGTCCTCCCACAGAGAGAGAGGGGAGATGTGAGGAGGTCCAGGTGCTGGGCAGGGATGAGGTAAGGCTGTAGTAGGAGCTGGGGGTGTGGATGGGAGCTGACAGACTCCAGCTGCTTGCTGTAAGATCAGGGCTGGGCCTTGGCTAGACAGGGCCTCACAGCCCAAGTCCCCACCTGCAACGCCCCACCTCATTCTGGCACC
Organism: Lyroderma lyra; assembly: GCA_004026885.1. Taxonomy (NCBI): domain Eukaryota; kingdom Metazoa; phylum Chordata; class Mammalia; order Chiroptera; family Megadermatidae; genus Lyroderma; species Lyroderma lyra. The sequence continues at coordinate 11,553 of PVJL010009299.1, forward strand.
TGGATTAAGTGACTTTTCAAGTTGTAAAACGACATCTTGATTTTCAAGGAATCACAATCCAAGCCTGACCTTGCCTGGTTGCTGAATAGGGAGAAAGGGGAGTGTTTCCTTTTATTCTCCTTTCTGTTTAGGCAACACCTTGCAAACCTGGGCACATCAAAGGAAGTAATACTGGATCTTGCAAACCCAGGTTTAAGGTCACATTATCTCCAACTCTTGCTTTAAAAGCTGCCTCTACCCCTCCACCTACTTAAAACCCTTCTCTGACTGCCTGGTACCCTCAGTATAAAGTCCAAACTTCTAACCCAACCCTGATGCCCTGGGTGGTCTGGCCCCTGCATACATCTTGGACGTTCTCTTACTTCACTCTCCCCCTGCCTTGACTTCTCTTTTTCTGGCCTTTTCTCAGTTCTTCCAACACACCTTGCTCCTTTTTTCCTCTGGGCCTTCACACATATTGTTTCCTCTGTCTTGAATGCTTCCCTGATAATTTTGTTTTATGTTTAGTGGTTTTG
>PVJL010009299.1:12167-30025 GCA_004026885.1 Lyroderma lyra
GGCTGCAGCGTTGACAGCGCCAGCGCCGAAGCCTTAAGCCGCTACACCATCAGGGAACTCCTTGAATTAATTTTTTTTTTTTTTTTTCTTTTTGGCATGTGGATAGTTCCCTGACCAGGAATCGAACCCAGGCCGCAGCACTGACAGCGCCAGCGCCGAAGCCTTAAGCCACTACACCACCAGGGAACTCCCCCTTGAATTAATTTTTGTGTGGTATGAGGTAGGGATTGAGAATCATTTCGACTCTCTTAATTCCTACTCATTCTTTACAGTGCAGTTTATACCTCACCTCCTTTGAGAAGCCTTCCTTGACTACCTCCACACTGGATCAGGTCCTCCTACTCCACAGCCCATAGCACCCTCCATTTGATTGTAGCACTTGTCATAATTGTAATTAAACAATCATTTATGTAATTAATTAGTTGTTTAACATCTCATCTCCTCTAGCATACGGTAGCTCTGCGAACTCAGTGCTTGTGACTATTTTCTAAAAATCTTTTTACTGAAATATACATTCAGAAAAGTGTGCATACCAAAATATATAGCTTGGTGAATTTTCACCAACTGTGCACACTATGTAACTGGTACGCAGATTAAGACAGAACATTTTGACACTGAACATTTCCTATACCTAGAAGCCCTCTCATGTCCCTTCCAGCTATGACTGCCTTTTTTTTTTTTTTTTTTTTTTTAACCCTTATATTCTCAGCACCCAGCACAGGCACTATTAGGCTCTCAAAAAAAAAGTCTTTGTTGAAGGAATGAATTAGTTGGTGATACTTAATTCTTCTTTAAAGAACTCAACATAGAATCCAATATCAGCTCTAGCCCCAGGTCAGGGTGACCTTGAAGAGGTCCCTTCTGCTTTCTGGGTCTCAGTTTGCTTGTTTATAAAATGGGGGTGAATGGAGGCAGGTTGGACTAGCAATCTCTTTGGAGCTTTTCCAGATAGGGCATTTGAAGCAAAATTAACCCCCAAATACATTGTCAGGAACTCTTGGTTTCCTGCCTGAAAATGAGGACCTGGGAAGATTAGAAACTCAATCCATGTAGTGCGTCAGAAGCCTGGGCCTGAGAGTCAGAAAACCTGGGTTTGAATCCTGGCCTGGCCTCTGGGCGACCTTGGACAATTCTCTTCTCTTCCCTGGGCCCCCTGGTTCTCCTCCTAAAATGAGGCCTAGGTTGACCTCAAACACGTGAAGAACAGTCATGCTGGCTCCAGGCTCTGGGCACCAAGGTTCAGTTCCTGGAGCACAGGCAACTCTGGCTGTGGGGTCCTCCCTGCCAGGCACTGTGCGGGGAGAGGGAAGCACACGATGTGATAACCACCCTGGGGAAGGGAACTCACAGTCTGGCCAGGGGGACCTAATGTTCAGCCAGGAACCAAATGGAAAATGGGCTAATGGTCCAAGTGATTCTCTGTGTGTGGGTCTGAAGAGAGAGGAGCTGGGGTGTTCCAAGTCGGGGTAGGAGACCTGGGGTGGGGGTCGGGGGAAGACAGAAATGGCTTCCTGGGGGAGAAGCCTTTGGAAATTGGCAGGGCAGTCCAGGGGCGCTTCCCAGAGATGGGAGGAGGCAGGAAGGAGGAAATTGGGTCCAGGTGACCACAGAGCAGTGACTTGGCCAGGGAGTGGAAGAGGCGGGGCTGGGAGCCTGGGCAGCGGCCCCACAGCTGGGCCTTGAAGCCGGGTGGGGGTGGCTGCTGCCTCTGCCTGGGCCCTGGGAAAGCGCCATCTTCTCAGGCCACAGGCTGGGAAGGAGGGCACAGCCAGGAGCTCAGGCCAGAGGGGCCTCTCTCCGAGCAGCCCCCAGGGCCCTGCCTTGCTATATCCTGGGGCTGCAGGACAGGAGGTGAGGAAGTGGGTCAAGCCCCAATCCCCCAGCTCTTCCCATATGGCCCTCCCTTCAGGCTGGATCCCATTTCTGCCTCTTCCTGGCTTTACAACCAGGGGGCACTCAGAGCCCCTTTGCTGTAGCCCAGTCCTCAGACAGGTGACTGAGGCAGAGTGGCTGTTGGACAAGCTAAGGAACTGAGTTGTAACTATGATGATGGCAATGCACAACAGAGCCTTGGCTTAACTGCCAAGATTCAACTCTCAGATGAGCCATTACGAGCCACATGAGCATAAGCCAGTCCCTTAACCCCCTGTCCCTCAGTTTCCTCATCTGTAAAGTGGGATGATAATATTACTTACATCATAGGGTTGTTGTACAAATTAAATTAGATAATAGATATAAAGCATGTGGATATAAAGAACTGCTACCTCTGAGGTATTAAAATAAACAGGCTTTAGCGTCAGTCACTCCTCTAATCTGAGACTCAGTTTATTCATCTCTAAAACAGTGCTAATAATCCTGCCTTCCAGAGCATTTGTGAAGATCAGTAAGGGCAAGCTGGTGCCTAATTGAACCCGAGTTCAATTCCCAGCTGGGGACCCCCCCCCCCAACACACACACACACACACACACACACACACACGTGCACAAAGAAGATAAAGAAACTGAGACTCAGAGAGGTAAAGTCATTTACTTGGGGTCACACAGCTATATCTAAGGGCATAGCTAAGATTCAAAACTGGATCCGTCTGATTCCTTAGGGGCTGCTAGTCAAGGGTTGGGAATATCAAGGTCACCAGCAGATGCTTGTTAGGACTGGGCCAGAAGCCAGATGCTGGACTAGGCATGGTCTCTGTCCCAGGATGATGAACAGATTTAATTTATCCTCAGAAACTTGTCTGTAAGTCCATCTCACGACCCTCTAGTAGCATTCTAGCTAAAGTTATTTATTCATCCTACGTACATTTGCACACCAGGGCTCTGGAGAGCCTGGGTGAATCAGACTTATTAACTTTGGAAACTGGGCCACTTAACCTTTCTGAGCCTCAGTGTCACAGCTGTAAAATGGGGATGATGAGAAGATGCTTTCTTACAAGATAGCCATGAGGACTAAATGATATCATGAACATGAAAAGCTTCCATAAAGTCTAGTGCATAGAAAGACACATTCAATGAGTACTAGCTATCTGTAATTGTTTTAGAGAAGAAACTTATTCTTGTTGGGGAATAGGGGTCAGGTCCTTTGTGCAGGAGGGGACATCTATGTCTGACCCTGAAGGATGAAGAATTCACCTGGGAGGGAGTTCCCTGATGGTGTAGTGGCTTAAGGCTTCAGCATTGGCGCTGTCAGTGCTGCGGCCTGGGTTCGATTCCCAGTCAGGGAGCTACCCACATACCAAAAAGCAAAAAAAAAAAGAAGAATTCACCTGGGAAAGTGGGGGAGGGCACCCCAGGAGGAATGTCCTACGGGGACCACGGCCCTGAGATGCGGAAGGCTGTGACCTGTCTGGGCGTGGCGAAGCAGGGGCAGCTAGGAGGAGGGTAAGATGGTTTCAAGGGCCTCAAGCGCTGGGCACCGCGTTTAGATTCTAAAGGACTGGGGACTTTAAGAGCTGGGCAGGGACATGATTGTGCCTATTTTAGAAAGATGATTCTAACTGTAGTGTGGGAAGTGAACCGGAAGGGGAGAGACTGGGTACCGGGGAGTGGATCGGGGCATGCTCCCCGTGGGTGGAAGCCCTCCAGTGGCTCCCCACCTGCCTGCAGTTCAGGCTCTTGACCTCTCTTACGTCCTGCCCGCCCCCGGGCGCTTTCCTTTGCGCGGGATATCTTCCTCCTCCCTTTGTCTGTCTAATTTCTTGTCCTCTCAACTCTCAGTTTGGCCACACTTTCTCTTGGAAGATCCTCTAGGCACCCCAGGTCTAAGATTAGGTCCTCCTCCTCCTCAGTACCTGTGAATTTGCCTGTGTCCTCGACTGGACTCTGGCCAGGGCAGGGACTGTGTGGTCCTGTTCATTAGCACATCCACATGTCCTAGCACAGTGCCCAGCACATAGGTGCCGTGCGCTCAGTGCATTATGGGATGAACAAATGAGCCAGTGACGAATGGATAAATCCGTTAGGGGGCAATGAGGAGAGAAGATGGTGAGAGAACTGACAGGACACACGATTGATGAGAGGTCAGCACGGGGGGAAGAATGAGTTGGCGATAACTCAGGTTTCTCCCATGGATAAGCCCTGATGCCGTTAACGAAGATAGGAAACATGGGTCGGGGTAGAGGTAGAGCAGGCTGTTCCCTGGAATGCTCTTCCCTCCTTTCTCTCCACCGGTGAGTCCCCATCAGTGTCTGTGACTGTCCAAATGTGGCCTCAGAGAAGCCATGCTGACTGCCCTAGGTAGACCAGCCCTTACAAATTATTCTTTAGCAACAAACCCTTCCCACTTCCTTCCCAGCCCTCCTCATGATTGTAATTGTGTATCCGTTGATTTGTATTTTACTTATAGTGAATCTTCCTCACTAGATCAGAAGTTCCTTGAAGGCAAGAACTGTGCTTGTTTCATTGAGTGGGTATACCTGGCAGTCTCCCTGGCACAGTGTAGGTGCTCAGAAAAAAAAGAAAAGATTTGTTGTATGAATGAGTGAATGAATGAATGAATGAATGATTCGAATGCCATGATAAGGAATTTGACTCTTAGCCTCAAAGGAATGGGGAGGCATGGAAAGTTCTTAAGGCAGGCAGTGTCAGGATTCAGCTTGTGTTTTAGGAAGCTCACCCTGGGGGCTGTGTGGAAGATGGATTGGGAGGGAAGGCAGGGGGAATTGAGGAGCCACTGGGGGAGACAAAGACATAGCACCTGGGGCCTGGCTTGCGAGCCCCCCTGCCTGTTGGAGCCCAGAGCCCCCTCCCTGTCCTTCCCACCCCCAGCCAGGCCTGTTGTCTCTGAGCCCAGCAGCAGGCGGTGGGAAGAGCAGGGCTGGCAAAGCTGACACTCACTAATCACGGCCCTCACCCCGGAGCCGCACTGACTGTCTGGTCTCCATGGAGACACGGCAACCTCCGGCCACTTGTTAATGGCAGCTCAACAAGGCTGCAGCAACAGGGACGAGCCTGACCAGAGTGCCCCAGCCCTGCACCACCTGTCCCAGCCTGGGCCTCTGCAGCAAACCCCAGGGGGTGGGTGACTGAGATGAGGGACTGGACAGGAGGCCTGGTGGCTGGGAGGCTCCCCCTACCCGTCTGCAGCCCCGCCTCCCTTGGCACTGCCAAGCAGTGAGAGGGCAGAGACAGCTCTGCCCTGGCTGACTCTTCCGCAGGGCTGCTGGAAAGCTGAGCTCATGCAGGTCACTCAGGCAGGGCCAAAGGGCTGGAGGGGGATGGTGAGGAGAGCGTGTGTGGGGGGAACTGCCTGCATCCCACACTCAAGAGGAATGGAGGGGAGGGCACTTCGCCTGCCCTGACAACCCTCTGCTCTGCTTGCCGGAGGCAGGGACCCGATTGGGAACCATCTGTCCAGAACCTCTTCCCGAGTTTGCTGTCACTACATCTGAAATCTGAAATGCCACCATTAGCAATTCACTCCTTTGGGAGGCAGCGTGGCATAGCACAAAAAATACTGGCTTTGCAGTCAGGCAGCCCTGGGTGTAAGGCCTGGCTTTGTCTCTCCACCTCTGAGCATTGATTTCCCTGTCTGTAGAATGGGCTAGTAAGTACACCGGCACAGACACACATTCAAGCATGCATATGGCACCAGTTTACTCTGACTTATTACCCTGGAAGCTTGAGCTCAGTACCTGTGACTCCTCCTTCTGGAGGCCTGTCTTTACCCCCACGGGTGAGCTGGGTGCCTCTTCCTTAGTTCCCAGGGCTGATCCCATAGCATTCACCATCTCTGTGTAACTGTTTAGCCCACATTTGTTCTCCCCACAGACTCCCCTGTAGGGTGGGGCAGAGTGAGCCTCCAGGGAGGTTTATCAAATAAACAAAGGAGGTGGCTAAGGGAAAGCCTCCCTCTGCCTTTTGTCCTGCTTCCTCCTCGGGGTTGCTAAGCTCCTAGAGTACTGGTTGAGGGCCTCTCTTCTCTTTCCTTCATACCGTTGTTTGTCTATCTGTCTGTCCATCCATCCATCCATCCTGCAAAAACTCCCCGAATGTGACCTCAGAGAGGGCCCAGGTGCAACCCCAGCCTGTAGGTGAAGCAGGGGCCAGATTCCCCAGTTTCAAACACCTGAAACATACCATGGCTGGCCGGGGGGACCTTAGTACAGCTGCCTCTCCTACGGTGTTTCTCCTTGGTCACTCCCTAGGCAACTGTCCGAGCTGAAAGGGCCCTTGAAAATGGTTTCGTCCAATCCACTGCAGTCAGATGAAGAAACCAAGACCCAGAGAGAACTGTGGCTTGCCCAAGATACCACAGCAGCTCTGTTTTGAGTTGACAATGTATCAATTATGTGGGCCCGCTTGGGAGGCAGCTTTTGGCTGTCTTGGCCCGAGCTGACAGCTGTGTTCCCAGTGGCAGCTGGAATGCTGGTGGGAGGCCTGTTTGGCCTTTGCACCCTGACTCCCCAGGGCAGAACCAGGTGGCTCTGGTGGGGCCCAGGGCTGGGGGTTAGGGAGATCTCAAAGGGGCAGCAGGATACCTTGAGGGTGTGGAATGACTGGAAGACAAAGGAGACAGCATTGATTTTAGAGACTAAATCAGAAGCCCCGAGATGCTGTCTCATCTCTGCCACTCGTTTCCTAGGTAGCTTTGGGTGCATCATTAACCTCTCTGAACCTTAGTTTTCTTATCTGCAAAATGGAGCTACCTTGTTAGAATGAAAATGTTTTGTCAAGGGTGACAGCTGTACAGAGGTGAGGAATTTTTACTGTTCAACAGAAAGGCTGAGTTTCAACCCGAGGCCACAGAGTGAACCCACATCTCCTTCCTAAGAGTTCTCTGCACTGAACTGGATACAAGCTTTTGGAGCTGGAAGAAGTGTCCAGTCCAGAATGTTCACTTGCTGAAAGAGGAAACAGGACCAGAGAGTGGGAGCAAGTGTCCCAAGGTCACACAGTGGGTCCCAGTGCCCAGGATGAGCACAAGGTCCCCCTGCCCAGCTGCCTTGCTTGCTCATCCAACCCCCTTGGTTTTGTCTCCCACAGTGAGTGGGCGCAGAATGGGCCCAGCTTCCTTCCTGCCGCCCTGCCCGCCGTCTGCCACGTTGGCAGCCGCCCGCAGCCTTCTCGCCCCTGCTGCTGCTGCTGCTGCTGCTGCTGCTGCTGCTGCTGCGGCATCGGCTGAGACCAACCCGCCGAGAGTTTGCCCAGAACAGCCAGGGCTGCTGGAGCAGGGGCTGGGCTGGCTGACTCTGCCAGATGGGAGGGAGCGAGCCAGCCAGGGGAGGGAGGGAACAAGGACTGAGCCAGCCCCTCACCTTCCCAGCCCTTCCCAACCTTCAGCAGCCGAGGGAGGGAGGCGGGGGCTGAGGTTGGGGGTTGGGGGCTTGAGTGTCTGTGTGTGAGGTTCAGATAAGCTGGGGTTGTTTTTGTGAGCATGCACACTTAGGTGTGCAGGGAAGAGCACGTTGGGGTGATTTGTGAATCTGTGTTTGCCTCAGTGTGCACAGGTGACGCCATGTGTGTGAATTTGTGCTGGTCTGCGCATACAGAGGGCCACTGTGTGTTTGTATAAGGACAAAGGAAGCTGTGTGTGTCCTAAGTTTGAACACATGCCTGTGTGTGCTCATGGAAGACAACTGCTAGTGACGAGGAACCCATGCATGCACAAAAGCGTTAACACATGTGTCTGAGTGTGTGTACGCAGCTCATGTCTGGGTGCTTTGGGGGCCCCTGTGAATTCGTTATCGTGTACTACAAGAGGATAACAACATAACTGTGAGTTTGGCCTCATCTGTGTGTCCAAGTGATAGTGATTGCATATGCATAGGGAAATACTGCACGTAGCTGTGATTTTATGCGTGTCTCCATGGCCAGGAAAGCACTGTGTAACCATGTGGGCTAGTGCAAATGTCCAATGCGTGGGTACATGGTGTCTCCGTGCCCAGCAGGCTTTGTAAGAATGGTTATCGTTGGTGGTACAGGGGATCACCACGTGTGGCTATATATGCTTGGCTGTGTGTACAAGAGAACAGGCAGCACAGGCATTGTGTCCCTGTGCTGCACCCGCATAGGGCGGTGGCAGTGGCAGTGGAGGTTGTGCTGTGCAGGGAGACAATATGCTATGAGTTTGCACTTGTTTCTCTGCATGGCACGGCCTGTGCGTGACTGTGTCTGTGTGTGTATGAGCACCGCGTGCTGGAAGCTGCATGCTTCTGAGTCTGTGGTAAGCTGGGGGTAGGAAGCGGGGAGTACATGGCTGTGTTTGTACTTGTCTGTGGGCCCGGGTCAGATGTGCTCCATGTGCTACCTCCTGTGTGCACAGGTGGCTGCTGTGTCCAACCGTGTCTTTGTGTGTTTCGGGTCGTCTGAATGTGCACAGGAGGAAGACATGGAGGCGGGTTTGAGTGCGTGCCTGTGCAGGCCCCTTTAACGTGGCAAGTCTAAGAAATGTCGGCCTTCTTGGCAGCAAATCTGGGCTTGGTTCCACTGGGGGTGTCTGCAAAGAGGGGCTCTTAGAAGGGACGTGCTTGAGCGAGAGAGACAGGAAGGGAAGAGGGGGGCCAGCCTCAGCTTGGGGTTTCCAGGAGGGAAAGCCAGACATTGGAACTTGTCAACGCTACCTCCTTCCCTGCCCCCACCTCCCAACTGCTGCCTCCCCTCCTGGCGCCTGAAGGCTGCTGGCAGCTGGACAGACAGACAGTGCACACATAGACTGGCTTACCAGGCCAGAGCCTGAATGTGAGCCCCTAAATACACAAGCCTGGCTGCCAAATGTCCAGAGAGGGCAAAGGACTTGGCTAAAACTTGGGAGAGCACGTGTGTTTATATGTGTTGGGGGGCAGGGGGTGCTATTGGCCTCTGTTGCTTCAACTCACACTAGAGTCTGGGCTTAGAAGGGGGAGGAGCCTGTGGAAAGGGTGTGGGGGACAGGAGAGAGCCTCTGGGGAGGGGGCTATTATTGCTCTAATCAGACTCTCAAGGCTTCCAGGCCCTCTGCCTGTTTATATAACTGCTGCAGTGTCTTTGAGAATCTCATTGCCTCAGAAATCACTGACTGCAACCCCCTCTTTGTGCAGAAGCAGAGAGAGACCCAGAGAGGGGCAACAATGGATCCAGAGTAACACAGCAGAGCCAGGACTGAAACCTAGGTAGGGCTTCTTCTGCCAGCTGTGTCTGCCTTACACGCTGGCATGGGCCAGTCAGTTCTATTCTCCCCTTGGCCTATTTAGGCCTTTCTCCCTCCCAAGTCTTCAGAATATGATAATGACCCTTGCCTTTGTTTTTTTTTTTTTTGGGGGGGGGGCGGTCTCAAGTGACCTGTCTGTTTGCTTGTTAGTCCCTCTGTTTGTCACAAAGCCTCCAATACTCTTTAGGGCAGTAGAACCTAAAAGAGAAGAGTTTGTTTCTAGGCCAGGGGTTCCTGGGGAGGTGGGGGCAGGATGGGGAGATGGAGTAATAGAAGGAAAGAGAGAGGGAGGAGGGAAGGAGAGAGAAGGGAGGGGTCTGGGGGCAGATCTGGGAAGCAGAGACTTTCTTTGCCTCCACCTCCAGCCTGGGCACCAAGGGCAAACTCTGAGCTCAGAGGGAGTCCTACTCCTTTGGGGCTGGGGTAGAGACCCCAGGGTTTCTCTAAGGCATGGACTCAACTCCCAAACCCTGAGGGCATCCAGGTTGGAATCTTGGGGGCAGCATTCTGGGGGCTTATGTGGTATGCAGTGATCACACTCACCTCGTGAGAAAGGAGGGAGGGGACTGTAAGTGAGAGGGTAAGTTTGAACTTGGGTGTGAATTGACTTAGGGTATGTGGCCTCTTAGGAGCACAGGTGTGTATGTGAAGTTGTTGAGGGTGCTAGGACTCTGTGTGTACACCTGTGAACATGTGACAAATAGGCTTGGACCTTACTGGGTTGTGGAGAAAATTGCAGGAATGTATGTGTGTGTCTGTGCAAGGCAGATAAATTTTACCCTGAGGGAATGGTTGTGTGTGTGCATGTGTGTGTGTGCAGAGTGCGTGAACCTGAACTTACATGCTCTGTGAAGGCTGTACTCTGTGTATGTAGGTAGGTAAATTGTATAGTTATATACAATGTGTATGTGGCTGGATTTATGTGGGTATCATGTATTTGAGTTGCCTGATTAGATGTGAAGTGTGTAATAGCATGTGTGTCCTGCTATGTATACACATCTGTGATTTCTTTGAGGTACACAGTGTTGTCTGTATGAGTCTTGACTATGGGCTTGTATGTGTAGTTGTGTGTGATTGTGAAGCAGTGAATGTTAGGGAGCTGTTCAAATGTGTGGTTGTATATTTTGGGGGATTCGGTTGTATGTGTGGTCCTTGAAACAATATTTTGCTTGTTTTTTTGTTTATTGTCAAACTTCTCCCACCAGAATGTAAACTCTATGGGGGCTGGAATTTTTGTGTTTTGCACGGTATCCTTAGTGTTTAGAATAGCACCGACTATTCTAAACGCAGTAGGCACTGAATCGCATTTGTTGAATGAACGATGAATGTGTGTGTGCATACTTGGCTAGGTGTGGGAAGTGTGTTATATATATGAATTGTGTGTGCATGTAGCTGTATGTGTGCATGGATACGTTTTATGTGTCCAGCTATGTAAGATTTTAGGCCTAAGTGACATGTGAACCAAGTGTGTGCACAGGTGCATGTGTGTGACTGTACGTGCTGTGCCACTTACGTGAGCATTGGGAGTACTGGGGGACATGGCTGTGTGCGTGCACAGTTATGTGTGCATGTGCACTGTGCACAGGGGCGGGACGGCGCTGTCGGCTTCTCCCAGCCTTCAGCACTCACTCAGCTTCACCCCAGGTCGCCTGCTGCGAAATGTCAGTGGCAGAGAAGCTAAAAATATCCCCTCTCCTCCTCCTGCTCACTGCTTGGGCTGATGGGGCTGTGGGGCCCCAGCAGGCCCCTTGGGCCCTGGGGGGAGGAGGAACTGCTGGATGAGGGGTGGAGTGTGGGGTAAGAAAAGGAGGCCCTTCTCCCTCTCCTCTTGGGCTCCAAAGAGGCTCCAGGCTCACCTCTGTCAGGAAGCCCTCAAGAACCCCCCAGGAGCTGCCACATGCTAGTGTGTGTGTGTGTGTGTGTGTGTGTGTGTGTGTGTGTGTCTGTCTGTCTGTGGTATCTAGAGCTGCCTGGGAGGGAGGTCTGGCCTCCATCAGAGGAGCTCATCTGGGCAGTGCCTCTTTCATCAGTCCAGGGACTCCAGAGGACAGAGCTCATTCAGACAGGGGACTTCAGGGTATGGGCTGTATCTTTCCACTTAGTCTGGGGCCTCCCACAGAAAAAGCAGGTGCTGTTTCCTCCCTAGAACTGAGGGTCAGGGGCACAGCCCAGGCTATATGAATTCATGTGGCACTGGTCCTGGGGCCACTAGGGCCCTGTGACCCCAAGGCACATCTGCTGCTACTCAGGGCTTATGGGAAGGGAGGAGTCTCTGCTCTGCCCACACCCTAGGCTGGCATGTGTTTGTGTTACAGGTTATGTGTGTGGGTGTGGTGGGACATGTCAGGGCCTGTGGTCTTTCAGGGACCTCTTCACATGTTGGGCTCCTGGGTGTGTCTCTGCCTATGTCAGTGGTGTCAGCGACAGCTTGCCTTGAGCATTATGGGCAATCAATAAAAGTCTGGGGAGTTATGTGTTTCTCTGTGTGCATGTGGGTGACACCGTGTTGGGGTCTGGGTTTCTCCCTTTCATAATGCACCCTGCAAACTCTAGCTGGAATGAACTGTATTTGAGTGTTGCTGGCACTAACACATGGGGGGTTCTGTGTGTGTCTCTATCAGTCTATCAGATGGTCAGTGCCTGTTTGTCCTTTGTATCAAGAGGTCTGTGGGTGTGACTGTGTGTCAGGTTTTCAATCACTTGACTATTGTATTTCTGTGTGTTTGTCTGCCTGGACGTCATTATGTCAGTGGGCATTTCTGTGCCCATGTGTGCCTAAGTCAATTTGATTTTGTGAGTCTGTATGGCCATGTGTCCCTGTGAATGCTGGTGTTCTCTGTGTGTGTTAAAATCTGTGCACAGGCTGGATAGCCCCCTCCCCCAGCCCTTGCTTAGTCTCCCACCATTTGTGTTGAAGGCCTCAAGTTGTGTGTGCGTGTGTGTCTGTGTGTACATCAACTTTCCCCAGCTCCAAAGCCTCCAGCTCTGGGATTTGCCCTCCCACTTTCTGCCGTTGGACTTGAGGTGGGAGCTGAAGCAGAGAGGGCAGGCAGGCACGGAGCCCACCATAGCCGGGGGCGGGGGCCAGGCTGCCACCAGGGCCCTGCCTCAGCTTTCCTCCAAGCAAGAGCTAAGCCAGAGCCTCGGTTACAAGTAAACACCAGCTGTGTCAAGAAGGCGCAGCTTCTTCTAGGTCAACAGACAGCTGTGGGGTTGCTAAGCAACTGCCTGGCTCCCCCCCATTAGGGCCCCCTCCCACTGCCTCTACCTGCAAACCCTCTGCTAGCTCCCCCCACCCCAACGTACCGTCATGCCCCTCCATGCCAATTAAAACAGCGTGGCTGAGGGGGTAGAGGTTCAAGGCTGCATGAAAGGGGAGGAGAGGGGGGGCTCTGGGACTGGGATCAAGGTATGGGCAGGTGTTCACCCTTCCAGTGCCACTGCCCGCCTTTCCTCAGTCCTCAGTGCCCTTCTCCTCATGGCCACCTCACCAATCAGACTAGAGCAGAACTGCAGTGATGGCAACTGATGTCCCCCTCCCCCGTAGGTCAAGCTAGAACTGGAAAGATGCTGGAAGCAGCTGGGGAGAAACGGGTGTGAGTTGTATTAGCAATTGGTCAAGTCCCTTGCCTTTCCCCAGCCATACGGGGGACACAAACTGGAGGACCCGCTGGCAACAAAAGGGTTACGTTCCCTTTTTATCACCCACCTCCCAGGACAGACACCCCCATTTCCAAGGTAGCACCTGCGCTCCCAGCTGCCGTGCCCGCTTGGTGCCTGCGTCCAGGCGAGACAGCCCCACAGCGCCCCAGGACCTTATCTCGCTCGGCTAGGGCCTTCCATGGGGGAAGCGTGGGGAGGGGAGGGTCCCGCAACCTCCAGGCCTCAGGCAAGGGGCTCAGGCCCTCTGAGTGGGGTGCGCGGGACGCAGTGACTTCGGAGAAGCTGGAGGAAAGAGTGGGAAGACGCAGCGGGCGGCAGTGGGGCAGTGCCCGTGGCCTCTCCATTAGTATGCGGCCGCGCTCCGCGCGCCATGGCAACCGCTCCCCCAGCGCCGCGCAGCCGGGCCGCCCCGGGCGCAGTGCGCACCTCTCCTCCCACAGGTGGCGGCGCGCATCAGCGGGTACGCACGCACGGGCACGCACACTCGGGGCGCCCGCGGGCACCTGGGGGCGAGCCGGAGGCGCCAGGTGCGCTGGGGCCGCCTTTTCCCCGCCCCCGCCGCCTGTGGGCGTGTCCCCAGGTGCTCCAGAGTGAGCCCCGAGTTGGGGAGTGTACCTGAATAGGTTCCACCCGTGCCCTGGTGTGTTCCTTCGTGTGCCTGTTGTGCCTGTCTGTCTCTGGTGTTCCTCGGGGTGTTTGTTTGCCTGTCTCTGCTCTTGTTTTTGCCTTCTTATTCCAGAATATATGTGGCTCCGAGTATGGCTGCCATGGTGTAACTGAATGTGTGATTGTGCTTGCACTTTGTGTCTGTGTGTCTGTATGAAGGTGTGTGTATGTTTGCGTCCGTTTGTGTGTCCATTGCCCTGGGTTTCCTCTGGAAGAATGCCCCAGGTGTGCCTATGACTGTATATCCATTTGCACCTAGATGAGTATTTGTCAGTGTGTGTGTGTGATCCCTTGGTATCTGAATGCGACCCTCTGTGTCTGGCATCCTTGTGTGTTTCTGGGCACAGCGCATGTTGCATTGTGCATCTGTGTGTATGTTCCTGTGAATGTCCCCAAGAACCCATGTCTCCATGTCATTATGCGTTTCTTTGAGTGCTCTGAGTGTGTCCTGGAGTGTGGCTGTGTGTCCAGGGGCTGCTGGCTCTGTGCCCTCCTCAGCTTCACTCCCTGCTGCCTGAGCAAGCCGACACCTGCTCCCTGAGCACCGGGCCCCCTCCCCCCCCCACCTGGCAAGGACAAGGAAGGACGCGGAGGCAGAGGCAGACATGTAGGCAGAGACAGAGACTTGGAGGGGGATACAGAGAGCCAAATAGGCTAAACAGGTGGTGACCCAGAGTCATGTGATCAGCCTCATAGCCTGAGACCCAGAAGAAACAGAGATGCCAAGATCAGGACATTAGAGAGAGGAGACCCAGAGTCACACAGAGACCCCAAGCACCAAGTCTGGAACTGCTGGTACAGATCAGAGATCAAGGATATGGCTCCCCACCCAGGTCCTCCCTCTTTCCCTCCCTTCCACTCCTGAGTTTCCAGCCCCAGCTGTGTCTTCTCTGCATATCCAAAGCAGAGTTCTCCTGGCCCTGGGAGTCTATGCCCTGGGACTGGAACCCAGCCTCCTTACAGCATCAGAGGGGTGTGTGTGTGTGTGTGTGTGTGTGTGTGTGTGTGTGTCTGCATGTGCCACCACCTGTGTGCTGTTCTGGGCAGGTGACTACCTTGCACACAGCCCTCCCTCAACACCCCTCCCCCACTGTTGCCCACATTTTCTCAGGGTCAGATCATGCGTGCCTTTATTTACATGCCATACAGTCAGACACACTTAATTCAAACCCAGAAACATGCCCTAGGTCTCCCTGTCTCAAACATCTGCACATAGGGCAAGGAGACCCACCAGGCACACAGCCACAGAAGCTTCGTAAGCACTCCCAGCTGGCTCTTAGTCCTCAGCAACTCCAGAGGGGTTCCAAACCTCTGTCACCCACAGGGAAAGGTGGTTGACCAAATTTGTCAATTCCATGAGACTATACATTCAAAGGCAGGGGCCCCATCTCTCTTGTTCACTGTTGTGTCCCCAAGTGCCTGGGACAGTACCTGGAATCTTGTAGATGCTTAAGAAACATTTGTTGAAGGAATGTGTTCACACTAGAGTGTGTCTCTAACAGTCAGAGAACCCAGAGTAATTTACTGCCAGAGTGAAACACTAATAACATACCATAGTGTACACACAAGTCATCTTATGCACACATAAGACAGCACCTTAAATACTAGGTGTGTGCACTTGTGTGTAAACAGCACAATGGCTAGATTAGAGATTCTCAACTTTGGCTGCACAGAACCACCTGGGGAGCTTTTAAAACTTCTTAGCCCCACCCAGCCCAATAAAATTAGAATCTCTAGGTTGGAAAACACTGATCTAGATTAATAGACTCAGAATTATTGACACAGGGGGTTATTACCAGGGATGTCAATAAAATGGGTTTTCACTTTTAACAGTACAATGAAGCACAGACTCCCAAACCAGATTGCTTGGGTTTGAACCCTGGTGTTACTATTTACTGAGTGGTCTTTGTAAATTACCTCTCTGCAATTGAGTCTTCTGTCTGTAAAACAGGGTTAATAATCATTACAATAAAGCCTCACAGGATTGTTGTGGAGACGGATTGTTGAGTTTATACAAAACAGTATCTGGTACATAGTGTTATATAATTGTATCATTTCCTATTCTTATTTCTATAATTAAAATTTTTTTATTGTAGAATGAATTAATTTTTGAATGAATTTTATGAGGAGGATTTATTCCCTCTTTAAATTGTTACTGAAAAAGCTAGGGCTCAGAGTCAAATTCTGGGCTAACCTACTTCTGCCCTTCCCCATGTAATCTTGGACAAGCCATTCCATGTTTCTGAACCTGTTTTTTCATTTGTAAATGAAGTTTCTTTCTTTACTTCAAGGATTGCTTTGAGGAATAAACACCTCTGGGAAGTGTTTAATAAATGGTGGCAAAACCCAAATATCTAGAAACCATGTTGCCTTGATGCATTCTGGGATCAGCTCTGGGACTGAGACTGTGGTAAGAACGGATCAAATGGGGTGGGTCTTTGCTGACCTCACCCAGAGGGCCCAGGGCCCACGGGCGTAGAGAACCTTAAAGCTCCAAGGCTGGGCCCTTGGTCCTGGCAGATCTCCTGAGTCTGTTTCCAAAATACACCTCAGCCCTCCTTACCCCTTATTAAACCAACCCTCCCCTCTCTGAGCTGCCATTCTCTTGCTGACCCCACTACGTATTTCAGGGAGCCCCAGTTCTCCTCCCAAGCCTGCCTCCCATCCCGGAAGCCATCAACCCTTCTCTGGGTTCCCATCCCTCTGCCGGTGCCCCTCTTTACAGCGAATCCCCTTCCTCTGACAAAGCCCTCTTCAAGTTAATGAGCTCCCTTGCTGGGCTTATAATCAGTTCCCTAAACTCCCATTTCCTTCAAGGGTCCCCCTTCTCCACCCCCACTTCAATTCCAGGGCACACAACACTTCACTGCCCTTCCTCCCCATCTCAAGTACAGCCCTAATCCGTTCCACTGAATAATGCCCCTACAGCCCCCTTCCCCCACTGAAACCTCCTTTGCTACTCCCTCATCAGCTCTTCTCACTGGGCCCGGCCTCTGCCCAGCCTGTCCCACCTGGACAGCCTCCCCAAGTTCTCTTCCACTTTTCAGCAGCCGCTGAACACACTCATTTTCTCCCTGCAGGCGATTCTTGGGGCTCAAAACAAGCTTCCCTGGCCTCCCCGACTGGTTCCTGTGATGCCACCCACCCTCTCCAACCAGCCTCCGCCCTGCCCGGAGTGACCTTGTCAAAGCCCTTTCCCCTCCCCACACAGTGTCGACTCCCCAGAGACCTGACTATGTGTGGCTTCAGCTCCCTGCCATCCTCTCACATGCGCTTTCCTCCTCCAGGAACAAAGACCCCTCCCGGACCCTCAAGGGGTCTCACTGCTCCCTGCCCCCACTTCCAGCACCGTTCTGGATTGTCAGTTTGGGCGTAGTGTTGGTAACCTCCCCCTCACCATGCAGGAGAGTAAGGACAGTGCCTTCTCATCTGACTCTTGGGGATTCACGGAGAGGCCTTAACATCCAGCACGGAGGCTGCAGTTTTAGGGTGATTACCTGCCCATGTCAATCATTTGGCTTCCTCTTCCAGATGGAGTGCCCAGAAGGTGGGGGGCAGGGGCTGTATCCCTCTTAGAAGGAGGGTTCCTCTGACTCTCCCAAGGCCTGAGCCTTGCTTGTTGGGTCAGGGAGGGCAGGCTAAGCAGAGCCTACCTTTGAGGTCACCATGAGCTTCAGCAGGGACGATACAGAAGCAGCATTGGGCAGAGATGTAACTTAAATGGGTCTTTAGGGAAAGCTGCTTGATGGAGGCCAAGCAGCTCAAAGTGGGCATTATTTGGTTAAGGGCAGCCAAGACTCCCTAAGGTCAGTGAGTGGGCAACTGTTCAGCCATTCCAGGTCCACCAGAAACAGGCACAGGGTTAAGAGTTGACTTTTTCCAAAGTTTATAAAAGCTGGGAGGAAACCCAGACCCGGCATTTGGGGTGGAAAGAGGAAGGCAAAGTTAAGAACTATTGGGATTACTGGTCTCCTCATATCCTGGAGCTTGTAGAGGCAGATGCAGGTGTGCTGGGGTATAATGGGGGCCTGGAGACAAGAGACCCAGGCCCTGGGGCAAATGGGGGACATACAAACGGGGGCTACTCCAGTCCTTGTGGGAAAGGGGGGTATCCTACAGGGGTTCTTGGGCTTTGGATGGAACCAGTGTCTCAAAGACAGGTGTCCCTGAATGAGGTTGGGGAGACACAGGACAAATGAAGGAGCTAGAGTCAGAGATCCGGGACCTACGGTCAAACAAGGGGGTCTAGAAGCAGGGGAGACCCAGGACCTGATTCATAATGGAAGTTCCTCAGGGACAGAAAACTAGGACTCGGTGAAGAATGGGGGTCCTAGAGGCAGGCACCCTGCACTTTGAAAAGAATGGTAGTCCAGGGACAAGGGTGGGAGATAAAAAGAGGGCCCAG
>PVJL010009299.1:30125-49870 GCA_004026885.1 Lyroderma lyra
AAAAAAAAAAAAAAAAGCTCCCGCAAGAGGTTCTTCTCCCTCCCCCCCACCATGCGAATTTGCACACCACGGGACCACAGCAGGTTTACAGAATGCAATATACAATCCACGATTTATAATAAAACAGTATATACAATAAATAGGATATTGTTCATTTTTGTCAAACGACCTGTAGATAAATTTCTCAGTGCATACTTGCAGGGGCTCTGGACACCTCGAGGCCCCACTCGCAACCTCTTGCACACGCTCGCGCGCTCTCTCTCTCTCTCTCTCTCTCTCTCACTCTTTTGTTTTTTTTGTCTTTTTCTAAAACTGTGTTTTGTTTTTAAGTTTTGTACATTTTTAAAAAGTATTTACAATTGCTGGTTTTGTGCAGAAAGGGCTCACCTTGGGCTTCTGCATGGAGGAGATGGGCAGGGAGGGGTGGGGGGAGATGGGGCTGCAGGGGGTGCAGGTGGGGTGGGGCTGGAGGCAGAGGGGCAGACGCTCCTGACAGAGGACGATGTGGACACTGGGAGGGGTCGTGGCGTTGGGTTTCTGAAAGCTGCAAAGAAACACAAGAGAAGAGGCAGAAGTCAGTGGCAGGCAGATAACTGAGCTCTCAGAACAGACTTTAAGAGTGGGACCCTCACCCAGTTCCTATCAGGATTCTAAGAGAAGCCAACCCCTTGTGGTTCCTTCTCCTAGAAAACTCCAAACAGCCCCCCATGAGACTCGACTGCTTCTGGCCTTCTCTGAGCTTATTTTCCCCACCTGTAAAATCGGTGTGTGGTCCAAGGCCCACCTCACTGACAGGCAGTGTAATCCGTTAAGAATTTGAGCCAGACACAGCCGAGTTCAAAAGCTAGCACCACCACCATTTAATAGCTCTATGACCTTGGGGCAAGTTGATGAATCTCTGTGAGCCTCAGTTTACTCATCTGTAAAAAGGGGATAACAGAACTATCTTGTGGGTTTGTAGGGAGGATTTAGTGGTTTAAGGCAGATTAAGCCTGTTACATAAATGCATAATAAAGGATACTATTAATAATCACTATTCACTATTATTTTCCTGGGGCTTGGGCAAGCTAGGTTCTCCAAGCCTAGGTTTCTTCATGTAACAATGAGTTTTGCAATTCCTCCAACCCAGGCTGCTCTGAGAAATGACATAATGGGGAAGACAGGGCCTTAGCACAGCACAGGTGTGAACTGCTGCTTTTATTTCTTCTAAATCCTCTCCACAGCCCCCACCAATACCACCATTCTGTTGCTTAGAGAGGTGAGGTGAGGAGGAAGTCTGTCTGAATAAAGGAATAAAGAAATTGCCCAACACAATACCATCTGTGTCTGGCTGCCCCCCTGCCTTCCTGAAGCTCAAGCCTCCCAGGTCCCTAGTACCTACAATCACCAGACACTGGAAGTCTGAAGTACTCCCTCCCCCCAGAAGGTAGAATTCTGTTGGCGGGGCCCTTGCTTCCTTATCCAGACCCCAGCTTTGCGGGGAGGAAAAGGAAAGTGTCCAGAGGAACAGGGATAGGTTCAGTCATTCTTAAAACCTCCAGTCATTAGCCTGGCCCTTTCAGAGTTTGGTCCTCTCCTCAGAGCCTTGAAATTCAAGTCCCATACATGTAGTGAGTGACCATACCACCAGAATTCAGGGGCAGGGATGGGGGTGCTAAAACTCTTCTAAGACTCCTCAGCAAGCCAGTCCACCCTCCTCCTCCCCTGCAGAAACCCAGCCCCAGAGAGAAAGCCTTTCCTTCCCTGTCCTTCTTGGCTTCCCTTCATAACAGGGCCACATTTAAATTCTGCTCAGCCTCGCCTGCTGTCTGCTGGGCAGTCAGCCCTGGGGAGACTTTTGTCCTGAGGCTGGACTTGCCAGGACTCCCCCAAAGCCAGGGGACTCAGGTGAGCTCCCTCAAGGTACAAGGTGGGGGCAGCACCCCACCAGGTGTCTCAGCCCAGGTGGCAAGCAGAGGTGTGAGGGGGAGGGTGGGAGCTGTATCTTTGTTAAGCTGTCAGGTCTCCTGAAGGTGAGGGGAGGATGGAATATTAGCCTTAGGGTTAAGAGGTGTGTCCATTAGTGTCTGACAGCTGTATTACAACTGGGGTGATTGAGGCTGGGGTGCAGTTGGGATAGATGTCAGTTCTCCATAGGTAGGGTGATAAATAGGAAGAGATGTAGAATAAGCAGAGTATTCATTAGAGGGTAGGACTGTTGGATCTGGGGGGACAGGTTCAGCTGGAGAGCTGGGGCACCTATCTGTGAGATAGCTTTATCGCAGTTGAAGAACAGCAGCTAAAGTAAGGAATCTCCGCCGGGATGACAGGCACAGTGCACTGGGTAGACAAGTGAGGGGGAGACTTAGAACAGGCTGCTCCAAACCACTTAGCAAGTGGATTGTACCGATCCCCAGCCTCCCTTGCTCCCCTAAGGGCCCCGGGGCAGGCTGGGAGCCTCCTCACAAATTCCTGTCACCCCCACCCCCTCCAGCCCATAGCCACTGCCAGTGACCCTCTCCAAGCTGGGTCTCCATGGTGATCTCAGCCCAGCAGGCAGCTCCTGCCAGAACCATTCCCGTGGTGCCTGCGGCCAGGCAGCAGGGAGGCTTTCTCACCCTCTGCTAAGCCATCTCCGTCTAACCTTCCTCCTCCCACAGCCCTCCCCAGCTTTCATGACTTGGCCAGAACCTGGGGGATTGTGGGGGATGGGGAGGGAATCAAATCCAGAGCCAGGAAGAAGGGAGAATGCTGTGGCTATGTAGAACCCTGAGCTCACTAGGTTCAACTCTCCACAAAACGGAATCCATGGTGATGTGCCAGGTGGCCCAGTGCTGGGTACTGGAGACAAAGCAGAAAACAAGACAGAGCTGGTCCTTGCCCTTGAGGGGCTCACAGAACAGAGAGAAAACCAAAGCAGACCCCAAACCAGTCAATTATGATGCAGGGAGATGAGGGCTGTGCCAAGGGAAGCCCCAGGGGGCTCGGGGAGCACAGAGGGGCACCTAGCCCAGCCTTGGCGGGAGGGATTGTGGCTCTTCTACTCACTGCTGAGCATGGTGCCCCACACATGCTGGGGTCAAGAATGTGTGCTGAACGACAGAGCAACAACTGGTCTAAGTCTGATCAGTGTGTCAAGGTCCAGCTCAGGTCGTGCACACCTCCTGGACGCGTCCTTAGACCACTCTGTTACCATAGCTACCGGTGCACTTGTCGTTCCCTTCCCAGCTCCTCCAGGGCAGGGACCTGTGTGTGGTACCTCTGTATCCCCAACGCCAGCATGTGCCTGGTGCCCCACGACACCAGCCATTGTTCATGAGACTTAACCTTTTACTGCCTCCATAATGAAAGACTGCAGTCACATGCCACTGAGTCCCCGTGCTCTAGTCTGAGGCGCCTGGGCATTACACGGTCTCTGCCTGTCAGTGGGGCTGGCACTGGGGGCACCAAGGGATAGCTAAGCAGGGATTCACAAGTGCTGCAGACAAGCTGTCTGGAGAGAGCTGCTCTCCCCCAGGAGGAACACACATTCCACATTCATTTAAGCAACCAGCAAACATACATTCACACCCACTAGCTGCCAGACCACAAGCTGACTGACCATCCCCTCCAGAAGAGGGCCTCAACATCAAACAAGGCAACGGAGCAGAAGGCAGTGTGTGTATAGGAACTGAGACTGATTTGCTGTGTGACCTGGGAAAAGTCCTTTCCCTCTCTGAGCTTCAGTTTCTACATAAAATAAGGGGGTTGAACAGGTAATGGGAGGTATCTTTGGGCACTGAGTACCCCAAAGACAAGGGGTCAGAGGCAAGCCACAGCTGCCCAAAGGCTGATCCCTGCCTCTGACATTTTTCAGGCAGTCAGGCCAGCAAATCCCTCAAATGTGGAGAGGATACCGCTTCCCTTGGGGCTCAGACCAGCTGACAGATGGAGATACACTGAGGGGTTAGGCTTCCAATTGGGGATGGGCGGGCTGTGGTGTGTGTGCGGCTCCCCTCCCCAGTCCAGGGGTTTTTCAAAATCTGTGTCCACCAGAGCTGCTCCTTAAACTCTAGCTCTGCCAGTCATTCTCTCCTTTTACATCTCCCTCCACCATCCCTACTGCTGGGTGGGCAAAGAGGGGGATGCTACTGGGGCCAAACAAGGTTCACATCCACAGTTGCCCACTGAGCTTGTGTGACCCTGTGTTTATTTCCCACCTCTCAGAGCCTCACACTTCTTGTCTTGGGAGAAGGCTACCCCTGCCCTTGCCCCTCCCCCACAAGCCTCCTGATCAGAGGTGACTGGAGTGAAGACCAAGGAAAGGGCAAGAACAGTGGAAGTGGATGATCCCCAAGGGGCTGCCCTGGCCCTGGCACTACCATGCCATGCTCCCCTGCCTGGGTGGTCATGTCTTTGGGCGAGTCCCTCTCCCTTTCTGTAAACCAAGAGGGTTGTACTTGGAGATCTCCAAAAGCTCTGTTAGCCAGCCCTGAGAATTTAAATTGATTGATTTAGACACCCCTCCCCTGCTCCACTTTTAGGAGCATATCTGGTGACAGTGGGGGTGAAAGGAATCGTCTTCTACCCATTTCCCAACAGTTAACCTTACCTCCCACCATTCTCCCTAGTCTACATGTTCTTCTTGGACTCAAGGGGGAAAAAAATCAACAAGCCTGACTCTGAAATGTCCCAGGCATGATGAGACACTGGGGAGGGAGATAGAACAGTGCAGAGATGAGTAACTGGCCTAAAGGAGCTGATGGCACAGGGAAGACATTCCCAGGAAGGGCTGTCATGGACACATAAAGGGCTGGAGAGTAATTGGGCCTGGGAAGGATCCTGGAATGCTTCTTGGAGGAGGTGATGTCTGAGTGAAAGATAGGAACTGACAGGTGGGAGATGGATGCTGGGTAGGACAGGGCAGCCCAGGCTGGGGAACAGCTAGCGTAAGGGCACGGGCTACACTGAGGGAAATCCCCTCCCCTCAAATGTCCCTCCTGATTCCAGGCCAGGGCAGGACAGGGAAGGTGTATGAAGAGGAGGCCAGGGCCTAAAAAGAAGCCTTGAATACCCAGACCAGGCTAGGAAGTCAGGCCTTTATTTTGTAGGGAAGGAAGATGGAGAGGGGAGGAAGTAATCAAAAGGTATTAAGCAATGAAGTCATTAGGAGCACATGTGTTTTAATCAATTCACCCAGTAAATATTTAGGGGGCCCCAGAACCATGCACTGAAGAATAAGCACCGTGGTGGCCACAATGCGGGGAATGGACTTGGGCAGAGACCTAGAAGGTATTGGGTGCTCTGACCCATCTGGCTTGAGCTGGGGTTACTACTTTGGAAGCCTCAAATTTGTTCAAGATCCATTTCTTTTTCTTTTTCTTCCTCCTCCTTCTTCTTCTTCTTCTTCTTCTTTTTTTTTTTTTTTTTTGCCTCCAGGAAGCTCTTGCTGCCTGCCCTGCTCATGGTTCATGAGGGTGGTCCCTGGTATTTCTGGTGGGAGTGTTTCAGCGATGCCCACATAGAGGCCTTGAGTGAACATCTATCTGTTCATAGGCTGCAAACTCCATGAGGGCAGGACTCTGTTGGTCTTGTTCAGCACCAGCTGGTTCATGTGCAGTGAACACAGAAGTAACCTACTTGCCCCTGCCCTCCAGCACACAGGGCACTATGGCAGGCAGCAAAAGTGATGATAACAAAGGTGGCAGACCTGCCAGAGGGAAAATTATGACTTATTTATTACAAAGTTACAGGAAATCGTTTTCAGACTGTCTATACCGAGAAAGGACTGGTGTATGGACAGGGGTTCTAGCTGACCTTGGTCCTTCCTGATGCTGATGGAGAGGCTTCAGGTCTCTTGGGGTGGGGCCTGTGACTTAACTTGTCTCGTGTTCCCTAGGGAGGACTCAGCCTAGTTGCCAAGGCAAAGACCTAGTTGGCATTTCACCTCCTTCCAAATGCCCCAAACGTACACTAGATACAAGATCCTTCCTAGGAGAGAAATAGGGAGAGCAGGTGAAGGAGGGCTGGGTATGGACTTCTGGGCAAGCAGGAAAGGGTTAGAGGTGTGTGACTCACACAGGTTTTTATCCCCCCCACCTCCACCCCCACCCACCAGCTACTGATTACATGCTTCCTATGTGCCAGGGACTGGGCTAAGTGTTTCATGGGTAATCTCATTTAATTCTCACAGATGCAGCAAGGTGACATGACTCACCAGGTCACAGAGCTGGTGTGGGATGCAATCAGGCTCTGCACAGAGGACTGTCTGTGCATACAGGCATGCTCTTAGCCCACCCTCTCTGGCCCCTAGTTTCAGGGCCTTGCTCCCTTGGGTTCTTCCAGGTTCCACAGGGATACAGGGAGGTGCGAGAGAAGGAGCGTGAGACGACATGTTT
Organism: Lyroderma lyra; assembly: GCA_004026885.1. Taxonomy (NCBI): domain Eukaryota; kingdom Metazoa; phylum Chordata; class Mammalia; order Chiroptera; family Megadermatidae; genus Lyroderma; species Lyroderma lyra. The sequence goes on from PVJL010009299.1 coordinate 36,482, forward strand.
ATGGAGAGATTAGATTTCCAGGAAATGAGGGCTCAGAACAAGAAGGCCTGGCCTGAAAATGGCTGTGGGAGAGGCAAGAGACAGGACTAGAGGGAAAGACAACCTCAGGGAGTGGGAAGAGGAGCTCAGAAGAAGCAGGGCGGGGCTGGCTGACCCCTGACGTGAGGGCCTCTTGCTCAGAGCCAGAGGCAAGATCAAGTGACCTCTTGAGGCTTCAAGACACGAAGAGACAAAGCCCAGAGCAGCTGGGGCCTGGCCCAGGTCCGGGCATGCCTGCTGACCCTGGCTGGATGGTGGCCTTGGAAATTGCTTTCTGCTCTGGTCAGGCCCCAGCTGGTGTAACCTTGGAGGACCTGTGACATTTCTCTTGGCCTCAAGTCCAGGCCTGAGAGGGAACAGAGGAGAAGGAGGACTTGAGATTCCTGAATACCTTGGAGGGCCCTTCCTACCCTCCCACCCTGTTCCCAGGATCTGGTAGCACCCACCAATCTTTAGCCATGTGGACTCAACATGGAACCAGCCTGTCTGGCTCTTGCCTTCCATTTAAGGAACTAGAGAAAATGTCTGCCTGGGCATAGGTGCCCCTCACCCCCTTTCCTTCTGTCCCATTAGTTCCCAGATCAGTCTGGCTCCACATTTCCCACTGTGGCTCCTTTGAGCTTTCCTCTTCTAATTCCCATTGGGATGTGACCTGCCCTTACCCACAGTATCCTCTGCCTGGAATGCCCTTCCCCTATTCTCCACGTGTCCAAATCTTATCTATTCTTCAAGGTCAAGTTCAAATGCAGCTTCTTCCACAGAACCTCAAAATTCATTTAAAATGTCAGACCCAGAAACAGTTGTAGGGAATATCCAACCAATCTGTCACTTTTGGGGTGGGGAATCAGAGGTGTGGGGTGGAGAGGGAGCAGTGTGGTGGAGTCCCTGGGCTGGGGGTGGGGAGCAGTACTGGGTTCAAACACTGGCTCCACCATTCACTAACTGTGGATCCCTTGGGCAAGGTTCATAGCTGCACCTGTTTCCTCAACTCTCTGATTGGGGGTGGGAGAGAACCCACCTCCCAGGCTGAGGGGTCAGTAAGGTAGTGTTACACAAAGGGCCCAGCACAAAATGAGTCCCTTTTCTTACCACAGGGGCAGAGAGATGATTTCTCACCCCCACACCCATCTTCCTGAAGCACAAGCTTTGTTTCTCTTTGCCTCTGGGCACCTGCCACTTTCCACCAGGTGTTTTCAGGTTCTTTGTGAACTTATTTTAGCTTCCTGGGGTGGATGCTGACCTCCGAGGACAGGGTCCTGCTTTGTCTCTCTGAGCCTGGCACTGGGACGGGTATGGAGGGGCTCAAGATGTGAGGCTGAGCCGAATGACTGCTTCTCCAGTGCCCAGCATCAAGAGTGCTCAGCCTGTTGGTGAATGAGCGTGTCACTGTCCTCTCTGCCTAAGCCCTTTGTTGACAGTGACACTCCCTCTGTTAATTCTTCCTCACCATTCCACTTCCCTGTATCCCCATAGTGATTTTAACCTGTGCTTGGCACCAGAGGGTTGTCCTAGGGAGTTGGTGTGTCAACTTAGATAAAGAAGGGAAATAGCCCTACCACCTCCTTGGTCCAAGCCACCATCAGTACGTGCCTGGACAGCTGATCTCCCTACTTTACCACTTGCCCTGCTCCACTGTGACCCTTGGCATATCCCAGCTGAGGCCTCACCTCGATGGTTCCCTATTTGTCTTGGAATAAAGTTCAAACTCCTTCCAAATGCCCCAAGTGACCTAGCCCTGCCTACCTCAGCCCCTCCCTCAGAGTTACTCTTTCTATCAGTTTCTCAAAGCTGAGCTCCTTCCTGCCTCAGAGTTTTATCCACTGATGTTCCCTCTGCCCAGAATGCTCTTCCCACTCTGTCTAGCCCCCTCATCCTTGAAACATCAGCTTTAGGATCTGGTCAGCCTGCTGCAGGCTCTCATGGTCTCCTAGCTTTTCTTCTCTTGCAGTTCTTTCTACGGTGTTTACCAAATGCTTTGTGTCATTTTGTGGCTGGATTTTCCCCCCCGGACAACCCCCACAGGGGTAGCTTTGTGTCATTTTGTTTACTGTCTTTCCCTCTAAAATGGAAGTCCCCTGAAGACCAGGGCCTCATTTGTGGTGTCCCTGCCATGCCTAGCACATAGTGGGAGCTGGACAGATGGCTCTGGAACAACTGAATCCATTGGTTTGAGGATAGTGTTGTCAACTCCCAGCTCCAAGGGTGGGGGGAGCAGGGCCAGAATGTGGGGCTGGACTGTGTCCCAGTTCCTCCTGCGTTCAGGCCTCACTGGTGGTTCCATTATGTATCTCACTGAGCTGTGACCTGCCCAAACACCCAGCTCCCACACCCATTCATTTTCCCACCCAGAGCCTGGGAGGAATGGTTTTCGGATTATTTCACATTTCTGATTATCCATGAGACATCTCCCCTCCAGTGAGAAGGATCAAGAGTTTGACATTTTAAACCCTAAGCAGCTTCTCCCTGGCCTGCCTCAGATCTGCAGCTCTGCTGCTTGCAATGAGACGCATGGGGAATGGAAGGCCATTTTAATCTTGGCCTGGCTTCTTTAGGAGGAAAAATATGCTGCCGAAACCCCCCCCAAAAGTTTGGTCCGTTGTCTGTGCCATGCAGGGTTGCAAGAGCCTAAGAGGATATCAAAGTCAATTTCTTTGAACAGACGGGGAAACAGAGGGGGGATAAAAGTTTAGTCAAGGCCACATAGCAACTGGGAAACTGTCCTTCCCCAGGCCTCCTGACTCCCATGTGCTGCCCTTTGCCTCCTTCAGGTATAGAGGAGCTAAGGTCAGGCAGAGAGCAGGTAATAAGTTTCCACGGACATGGCTTCAGGACCCTGAGTCACTTTGGCTTTGAAAGGTCTCCCCAGCAGGAATGGGGTTTTCCAGTAGCCCTGCTATTCCTTCTTCAGGAAGAGATACTCCCAGGAGGCTTCAGTGGCAGCAGGGGTGAAGGGTGAGGGGCTCAGACAGGTCCTTAGCCCACTCTACCACCACCCACCACGACTGAACCAGTTCTGTGACAGGTCTGCTGTCCACAAGTGGGATCTGCCAGGCCAGCTGCGGCTGTATTTCTGGAGCAGGTTGTTCGTTTTGTTCGTTAAGAAAATGATTTTTCCAACCCGTCCTCCTTTTACCATTTTGGGGCATCTTCTCGCTTGTATTTTCCTTTTCTAAAACACAAAATCTTGAAAATACTAAAATTGTGACTCTTAATTACTAAGCTCACAGTGCCTGATAAAAACATCTAAATATCTAGCAATATTTAACTGAAGTCTCAGAAAAGTGTTTGTCTTCAGGAAAGGTACAGGTTTTTAGTAGGCAGGAAAAGTCCTGCCTGGGGATAGACCCATTGGCTGCAGGTTCCCAGGCATAGTGGGATCCTGGCACCCACCCCTCCACTTCTGGACCCCTTCCCCACATGCCCGACCACACTGAGCTGACCTGAGAACAAAGATGTTGATGCTTTTGGGGGTACCATGGAAACTGGGCCATTTTGTAAAGTTATTGCAGAGTGTGTGACCTGACGTACTTGGCTACACCTTTAACCTGGCTGTCGCCAGATTGCACCTTGAACTAAATGAAGCCCCTCCTAAAAAACAATGTCAGCACCCTGGATAGACCCCCACAAATAACTACACGACCTGCTTTTCCCTTTACTTGTCTCATACAGGTCAATGCGAATGCCCTCCCTCTCAAGAGGTCAAATGGTGTTTCCTGGGACTCAGGTGGCACCTGCTTAGAACCTAGCATGGACGAGGGAAATAAATGCTTGATGAACAAACTAGATGGGCCCATCCAGTCTATGGCCCTCCAGGCATTTTAATAACAGGGCCCATGACCACTGAAGCCCCATGCTGGGTTCCCCACTCAAGCAACCCATCTCTTCCCTAAGACTGTTCCCAACACTTAATCCCACACTCCTTCCTGAATTCCAACTCCCTGTTGTTGGGTCCTCAATCTTGTCCTTAAATCCTTCCCGCTCATCACTGTACCTCTTTCTTAGGGCCAAGCTCTAATATACTCATGCCCCCCACCCCTCAGGCCTCTGCCCGCTGCACCCACATCCCCAGACTCACCCAGGAACAAAACCTCGAGGTCCAGTCGGCACTTCAGTTGGCACTACAGGGAGGTGACGGTGAATGTGTCCTCAGGGTGAGGTTCCGCCATGGGCCCCAGGAAGCTGCTCTTGGGGCCCCCACCCAGGCCGGGATGCGCCTGCGGCATAAAGCCTGGATACCTGTAGGCGGTATCCTGCAGGGGCAGCAGCGAGTCCCTCGGCACGGGGGACAGGGTCAAGTCACTAAGGAGTGGGCAGCCATAGCCAGCAGCGGCTGCAACGGGGCCACGGGGTGGGCCGGGTGGCCGGGCCATCTCCAGTGGCTCCTTGTCGGCCTTGGGTGTGGCCGGTGGGCTAGCCAGGTGTGGGGCACTGAGGCATGCGGCCTCCGTCCTGCCCAGGAAGTCAGCCAGCAGCCCTGTACCCACCTTGCCTTCATAGGGTGGGCTGCGTGCAGCTGAGCCTGGAGGGTACCAATATGCTGTGCCCTTGCAGCTGGGGGAGTCGTAGTGGGGCTGGCCCAGCGGCAGGTCCCGGCAGCTCAGGTGAGCTTGGGCTGCAGCCGCATGGCCTAGGCTGGCCCCCTGGAGCCCGTGTTTGAGGGGCTCACAGGCAGCCAGCTTTGTGGGTGGCGGCCGCAGCTCTTCCTTGAAGCCCAGTGTAGGTGAGCAGGTGGGTGAGTATGCTTTCTGCAGGCCAGCATCAAATACCGTGGGTGGGTGGGCCAGTGGCGGGAAATGCTTGCCATCCAGCTCAGGGGCACCCAGGCTGGGCGAGTCGCAGTGGAAACCTTGGCCGAAGGTGCCATCAGATGGCGTGGATGGGTTCATGGAGTAAGGTCCCATGAAGTCACATGGGTCTCGCTCGCCCACGCCAAAGGCCCTCGACTGTGAAGGCAGTGGTGACATGCTGCTGTCCCCACTGTAGTAGTCCAGGCCGAGGTCTGGGCTGTCCTGGAACAGTGGATTGACCGGCTGTGGCTTGGGGATGAACTTGGCTTTGGCTGCTGCGCCGCCCCTCTCTTTCTTGGCTGAACAGGCCCCGCCGCCCCGTCCACCCCGTGGCTGCCGGGGCCCGGTGCTCCGTTTGGATGGGTAGCCTGAGGCAGTGGCTGAGGCAGATGACGGGAAGCCCAGATGTGAGGCCTCAAACAGATCGACCTTCTTCCGCCGTCCACGGCCTGGCTTGGAGCTGCTCTGAAAGAGGACGCTCTGGTTCCAGTTGTAGCCAGGGGCAGATGATGCCTCATTCCAGTCCATCATGAGTTTTTCCAGGCTGGACAGGCTTGACTGGCCCTCACTGCTCGAGGCCTCACTGTTGGCACGCCTAAAACCGCCGCCGACTGGCTGATTAAACTGGGTGCTGTCGGAGGATGACTCGGAGAAGGTCTCGGACACGGCTGTCTGCTGCTTCACCTTCTGTGGTGTGTAGTTTGAGATGTCCAGGATCACGTTGGGCTCACTGACGTGGCAGTCGAAACCAGGATTGTAGAGCTGACTGAAGGCCTCTGAGGCCCAGTCCAGGCCTCCATAGCCCTGCCGGAAAGGCCACTGAGAAGCCCCCGCAAACTGCCGACAGTTTTCAGGCGAGGGCTGGAAGGAGGAGGAAGAGGAGGAGGCAGCAGAGGCAGCGGAGGTGGCAGAGGCTGTGGTGCCCTTGGGCACCATGTAGCCGCCAGGCGAGACAGTGCTGGCCCGGCTATCACAGCGTAGGGGTGTGGGGGCTGAACCAGAAAAGGCAGCCCCTTCAGAGCTGTTGAAGAAGGAGGCCTTGCTTGGTGGCAGGCAGGGGCCACCAGTAGGAGGTGGGGCGTAGCCAGCGCTGTGGGCACTGCTGGGTGAGGCAGGCAGGCTGTTGCCACTGCCATAGGCAAAGCTGCAGTCCTTGCTATTAGCACAGTCCTGACCTGTAAAGGGCTTTGCCGGGGCAAAAACACTCTGTCCAGCCCCATAGCCGCCGTACTGGGGTGGATAGGTGTTGGCGGGTGGGTGAGTGGTAGGTGAGCGGGCCACAGCTGAAGGCGGGGGAGCCAGTTTCGGAAAGGTCTCGGCTGCCCGGCAGTCCGAAGTGGCTGGGGTTATCCCATAGCTTGCTGGCCGGCCCGGCGGGAAGGTCTGGCGAGTGGGCAGGACAGGCTGGAAGGAGGGGTCTGTCCCAGCCCCACTGCTGCCCACTGCCACCGGGCTGGCTTTGGCCCCTCGGCTGGGGAAGGTGGTCAGGCCACGCTGGGCAGGCAGGGCGCTGGTTGGGGGCCCCGCATAGTTGCCTGATGCTTTCCGGGACTCGGGGCGCGAAGCCGAGAGGGCAAAGTCTAAGAGGTCGGAGGAGTCATCTGAATCGAGCAGGGAGCGAAAATATCCGGTGAAGAGGTTCTGACGCTCCTGGCTGAGCTCAGTCTGGCCCGCAGGAGTGCCTGTGCTGTAGTAGCTGCCACGGCCTGAGGCCCCACTCTCTAGCCCCGTGGAGGCAAAGGCGCGGGCCTCGGTCCCTTGGAACCCACAGTTTCGGCCCGCGGGCCCGCCTGGGTGGCCATGGTGAGGGGCCCAGCCACCACCCTTGTCCCCAGCCCACTCAGTGCCAGCCTCCCCAAAGCCTGGGCCACTGGGCACCTGCTCTGGGAACAGAGTGCCATTCTTCCTAGACCGCCTTTTGCGCTTGGGCTTCCCAGTCATGGCATCCACCTCCCCCCGGCCCCGTTTGCGGGGGTGCCCCAACTCAGTGAGACCGGGGGCCCCCACCCCAGCAGCTGCCACTGTCACCACCTTCTTTTTCTTGCCGATGCCCTCAAAGAAGTCACTGAAGGAGCATCGGGCTGCCTTGGCCGCATGGCCCCCACCCCGGCCCCCAAAGCCTCCTGCCTTGCCACCGCGCCGCCGGAAGCCCTGCACTCGGTGCAGGAAGTGGGAGATGCTCTGGGTGTCCGGTGCCTGATGCACTGACTCGGGCTCACTGGGTGTCCAGCAGCGGGGCGGAGAGCACCGCCCGGCGCACTGGCTCTGGCGGTTCAGGAAGGCCAGCTTGGCGAGGACGTCTGAGTACTCGGCTTTGCTGTCGTTGGCGTCCGCTGCGTAGGACGGCTGGGGAGAGGCCAGCTTCTGCTTCCGCCGCCGCCGTTTCTTTACCTCCGGCATGGCCATGGTGGCAGCCGCTGCCACGGTGGCTGCCTCGGCCGCCACCACTGCTGGCTCTTTGGGCTTGCCAGGACCCAGCAGCAAGTTCTTAGGAGGGCGGCCACGCTTACGCTTGAGAATAATGGGCATCTCACCGGGTGGGAAGACCACCACCACGTTGCGTCCATTGTTCTTCATCTTCAGCAGTGGGGTGGGCTCCGCTGACACGCGCAGGCCCAGCTCCTTGCCCTCCACACTCAGGCTGCTGCTCAAGGACGACACCTTGTATGTGGTCTTGTTCCGCCGCCCCAGAGATACAGGGATCTTGGCCATCTTCACTACCATACGCCGCACACCCCGGCACTTGCTTTTGCGGGTCGGGACCACTGGGGTCTGGGAAGATTCCGGCTCCAGCTCTGGGACTGGGCCTGGGCCTGGCAGGGCAGGAGGAGGTGGAGGCGGGGGTGGTGGGGGCTCAGCCAGGGTGGCGGCCAGCCCTGTAGGCATAGGCAGGGGCAGCAGGCGGCCCTCAGGTCCGGTGTCTGCCTTGCGCCCCCGGCCAGCTTTCCGCCGGCGACATAGGATCTTTGGCCTATCAGTGCGCCGCAAGGCGTACTTGGGGTGACCCTCAGGCCCGTGGGGGCCATGGGGTGAGCACAAGTCTAGGCGCAAGGGCTCGGCCAGTGGGCAGGGCCCTAGGGGCTGCTGGGGCTCCAGACGGCGTCCGGGGACATCAAGCAACTTGGGCAGGGGGTCAAGTGCCTGAGGGTCAAGCAGCTGGGACTCCAGGGAGTCAGGTAGGGTATCCAAAGCCTGGAGAGCAAGGCCTGGCAGCCCTAGAGGATCAGCAAGAGGTTGTAGGGGCGGCAACTCCAAAGCTTCCCCGAGTGGCTCTAGTGCCTGTGGGTCCAGAAAGCGGGGCTGGGGGTCCAGGAGCTGAGGCTCTGGCTCAGGCGATGGTGGCTCAAGGGCCTGGGCCTCTAGCAGCTGGGCCTCGGGGCAAGTAAGGGAGGCCAGCTCACTAAGGATGTCAGCATCAGCGAGTTCTGAGTAATCAGGGCCGTCTGGCTCGGGCTCTGGGGGCAGACCAGTGGCAGCAGCCGTGGCTCCGGGGCTATGGCCTTGGCCAGGCTGGGGGCTGTCCCTAGGCTCAGGCTCAGGCTCAAAGAGGGGGTGGCTGGGCCGCTCAGACTTGGCGTGGGGGGTGGCCCGCTCCTCAGGGCTACGGATGCTGTTGGCCAGGGTGGGGGAAGAGAAGAAGCTGTACTGAAGGTCGCCAGGGGGTGGGGCAGGGGGGCGGCTCAGCCGGAGCCCACCGCAGTCCAGGTGCACGCCACTGTGCTGCAGGTCCTGGGAGAGCCGAGTCAGGTCCTTCATGATGTCAATCAGCTGCACCACTGGACGCAGGTTCACCCGCCCGTTGTCCCAGCGACGTCGGGAGCTGCTGCCGTCCCCGGCGGGTGTGGGGCAACGGGCCTGTGAGACAGGACGGGCCGCCCGAGGGGGCTGCGGATCGTCCCCCTTGGCAAGGACTGGTGGGCGCCGGGTGCTGGGGTCCCGGCGTGGGGGTGGGCGCGGGTTCTCAGAGAAGGTTTGGGCGAAGGCCTTGTCAGGTGGACTGGCGGGGGGCCGCGTGGGAAGCAAGGGCCGGGGGGTGGGGGGGCCGCTGGGGTAGTACTTGGGCTCCCGGAGGTAGTCAGGAGAGCTGCACACGGCACTGGACGTCACCACCAGGCCCTGGGGCTTCACACGCATCCTGACCTTGTCCTCCGCGGGCCGCCGGGCGGGGCCGGGGCTGACATGAGGGTGCGAGAAGCCGGGACCAGGACCTGCTGGGCAGGATAGGCAGGAGGTCCCTCACTGAATACACAAGTCCTCATCAGCTCCCCGTATCCTCAATAACCCCTGCACCTCTCTCTTAGTCCAAGCCCAATCCACCTGTTGACTCCCAGCTTTTCCCAAATCACATGCACCGTGAACCCCATATGGCCCCCAGTTTTACTTATTGACAGCTCACCCCTTTCTAGATTCTGGCTATGTGCACAGGGGGAACAGGACACTGCCTCTGAGAGGGAAGAACATCAACGGGGCAGAGTGATCATGCCAGGTCAAACTTAAGGAGAGGGCCGGGAAGTCCTATCGAGGGCAAGGCCTCCCTCCTTCTTGTCCCCATCCCTAAGGTTCCAGGGCAATCCCAGCTACTCACCCTCGGCTCTGCCGCCTGGGCTGTCACACTGGAGATCTCTGTGGGCAACAAGATAGACAACAGGAGATTTGAACAGATTGGTGGCCAGAACCTGACCACCGCCCATCTGACTTGTCCACCTGCCCATTGGCTGGGTCTCCTCCACATACCACCCCCAGCTCCCTCAATGCTCCCTCTAGCACACGCACCCGGCTGACCTGGGAGGGAGAGGGCCCCCGTGCCTGGGGGCTCTGCCAGTTGCTGGCTATCAGCTGGGGGTGCTGTGGAGCAACTTCGGCCTGAGCCCAGGCCTCGGGGCGTGGACAGCGCCTGGAAAGGACCATCGCAGCTCAGGTTTAGTGAGCCCCTACTGCGCGCCAGGCACTGGGCTGGAAGATGTCCAGGCATCGTTTCATTTAATTCTTCATACCAATCCTGCGAGGTAGGGGCTATTAATAACCCCATTTTGCAGATGAAGAAATGGAGGCTCAGAGATTGAAGTAACATCATTCATTCACATGTTCATTATTTATGGAGTGCTTACTTTGCACAAGGACTGGGTAGACAAACATTGGATCATCATAAATAACTCATTACTGGGATAAAAACTGCAAAGAAATACTGAAGAGTGTCTGAAGTCAGAGGTTTAGCAATCACACCAGGCAGTCAACAACAATAGAAGCTCATCCTTTGGGGACCCTTTCTCTGATGCCAAACACTGGCCTAAGCACTTTATATGGATTATCTCATCTAACCATCTGCAAACCTGACTGAGATCAATATGATTCCCATTTTCACAGATGAGGAAACCACCCACTGGAAAGTCTTAAGCACCATGAGGGCAAGGATTTCTGTCTTGTTCATTTCTCTGTGTATCTCCCAACACCCTGATCAGCACATGGCCCACAAGCGTGCTTCAAAAAATATTTATTGAAGAGATGAAAGAACAAATGAGGCACACAGAGCATGTAGCCCTGCCTTTTCCCATGAGGTTTTCATTCCTCTCCAGACCCAAAAGTGTGACCCAAGAAGGAGAGTGAGAAAGCAAGGGAGACAAGAATGTGGAAAGGGGCATTTTCTGACCCCTCTTCCACCTTCATCAGAAAGGCCCTCTCTGAATGCCCCCCATCCCACCCCTGGCCTTGGTCCAGCCCCTGCTACGTGTTCTCAGAGCCCTCTTTATTTCACCTTCACAGTTTTTATCATGGCTGCAATCAATTACGTGTATTAATATTATATAACTGGCTGTTCAGTGGGTCCCCCTGGAGTGTGGGCTCTGTAGGGGCAGGCACTGAGTCTGTCTTGTTTACTGCTATATTCCCTGACCCCAGGGCCTGGGGTATGGATGCCACATAAATATTTACCAACTGACTCCCTGAGCTGGTCTGGGCAGAGCTGGGATTTAGATCCAGGCATATCAGACTTCCAAGGGAGCCTGGGGACTCAAGGCCCTGGCTGATCCCCAGGAGCTGGGATCTTATGGAGCAAGGAGCTGAATGGGTCCTGATCATGGTGAGGGCTCAAAGACGGACTCGACACAGCCTAGTGTGTTTAGCTCTGACCTGATCCTGAGGGCCCATCCCCCAGGCACATGCAGCCTCACTGGCTGCTATTCTACCCATTGCTGGCACCCCAAAGGAAGACTACAGAGCTGACTAAGGACAGGATGGTGTGGATAGGACACTGTTCCACTCCACTTTTGTGGACATTGATTTGCAATCTACAAAGCACCTCCACATAATAGGACCCACTGAATCTTCACAGCAACCCAGGAGGCACCGTTTATGACCCCACATCACAGAGGAAACAGGCTCAGAGAGATTGTGTAACTTGTCTGAAGTCACATAGCTGCTAAGTGGCAGGATTCCTAGTTCTGTCCTACGTCCAAAGCTTCTTTTCACTGCCAGCTCCTGGCTGAAGCAACTCTCCTTCAACCACTGGTGAAAGTGCTCCTTCTAGAGCTGTGGTCTAATTTAAGGCTGAGAGGAACCTTAAAATCATCTAACCCACTGGCTTCCAAACCCTGGGCCTGGGGAAGCTGTGCAACATTCCAGATACCCAGGCCCTAGTCCAGGGGACTCTGACTCATAAATGTAAAGGGACTTCTGAAAATCTGTATCTTTAATCAGCTCCTCCAGGGCACACTGGTCTAGTGCCACCTCATGTCCCTCCCATTTTACAGATGAGGAAACTGAGACCTAAAAAGGGAAAAGAGATTTTGCCCAAGGCATGGGGAGGGCCCTATTATTGCTCATCCAAGCACAACACCCATGTGTCCACTGTCCCTTCACTCTCTGCAGGTCCCAGACATTAGCTGCTCCTCACTGTCCCGCCTACTTCAGGGTTCTTCTCTCTCCTGCTTGGCTGTGGACAGTGGACTGGCCCCTCCCAGGACAGGCTCTCTCTGCTTCAAGAACCCCACTGTTGCTCTTGCAGGAAGGGCAGTGGGTAACACCCCCATAAGACAGGGAAGAGGCTCCAACTGTGGCATCTCCAAGTCTGATTTCCAAGAGCATGGTTGACCCATGGCTCCTGATCCCTTCTTCCTTGAGACACCTACCAGAAGCCATATCCCTCCCCTACTGAGTGTGGGGTTCATCAAGCCTCCCTCCTCTGGGGACCTCCCACTTGGGGCCAGAGGGTGTGATCTTGGCAGAAGAGAAAAACCTCCTCTCTAGTGGCTCCTTCTTGTTCCACCCACCCGTGAAGACCTCTGGGCAGGTCCGCCTGCCAGACCTCCTGACTCTGTCCACTGCTCTCACAGCCTCCAGGATCTGAGGGAAGCAGCTGGCTCCCCTCCCCACCACACCCAGGTGGCCATTTTCTTGGACCCCTCCCAAGGGCACAACCTATCTCCTGTCTGTGAACGAAGTCTAAAGGGCCCTTCTGTCCCTCTGTCTGCTTCTGGGTCAGTGTGTCTGAGCCTACCCATGGGGACAGCAGCCAGCTAGGAGGGGGCTGGGGGCCCCAACCTGCTGTGCACAGTGCCGGGAAGCGCCAGCCCACATCCTTGAGTCCCCAGCCCCACCCTCCCCGCTGCGGCTGTGACCACCCCACCCCTTCCCCAGACCGCCTCCCCTCCCCCACCCACAGCCTCCCCAGGGGAGCCAGACTGCCAGCCCCAGCTCTCACTTCCGGCCTCATGACCCTCTCTCCAGCCTGCACACTCCTCCCCCCAACACCATTTCCCTCCCAGCCTGGACTGAAGGCCCAGGGATGTCCTCAAATGGGAAAAACACTGCATCAAAGGGGCTATTACTGCTGGTGTGAGACCTCCAGCATCTCCCTCCAAGGCCTTTAATCTCCCAGGATCTGCCCCCTTAGGGACTAAGCATCACCCCTTCAATCTCTCTCTTATCAGCCTCCTCCTACCCACCCAGTTGTACCCGAACATCTTCCAATCTGACTCCAGCTCAAAATGATAACAAAAATAACAATAATGAAAATAATAATGGCAGCTGTCACTTACTAGGGCACAGAGAGGTTAAGTTATGCCCTTAAGGACAAACAGCCATGCATGAAGAGTAGAGCCTGAATTTAGGTTTGTTGGGCTCCTCCAAACCAAACTTCTTCACTGTCCAGAGAGTCAGCCCCCTCCCCTGCAGCCTCTTCCAACTGATCTAATCCCAATCACCAGTTTTAATTTTTGACTTACTCCCTTCCAGCTTTTTACCCCCTCCCACCCTCAGTCATCCTGATGCACTACCCTCCCTCGCCACTAGGTGTCCCCTTAGAGCCACTGATGCCCCCAAGGGGAGCAAGCCCCGCCCCACCCAATGGAGCCATCAGCAACCCCCCCACCCCAGCACAGCACACCCAACCCCACCCTACCCCCAGCCACACAGAGCTCCTTTGTGCAGTCCTCGCCCACCCTCTTCCTGCCCAGAGCTGGGCACCTGGCAAACAGGTCTGCCCTAGACCCCGCCCCCTGCCAGCCCCCTGCCCTGGGTGCCAGGTGTGCAGGCACCACAGCCAGTTCTGGTTGAACCTGAGGGTCAC
>PVJL010009300.1:0-58509 GCA_004026885.1 Lyroderma lyra
TTAGGGAGGGGAGAAAGGGGAGGGGGTGGGAGAGGAGGGGGGGAAGCTAAATATAAGGTGATGGAAAGAGAAGTCACATTAGGTGGTGAACTGATTATACATCAAGTTGACAATGCACTGTAGAATTGTATGCCTGAAACCTATGTAATCCTTGCTAACAGATGTCACCCCAATAAGTCTAACAATAAAAATGAATTAATAAATAAATAAATAAATAAATAAATAAATAAATAAATGAAACAGATTAAAAAAAAGAAAAAAAATAAATAAATAAAACTGCTAGATTATCTTGGACTTTTGAAAAATTGAATCTGACCTACCTCTGATCAACTTTCTATCATGTTAAAATTCATAATTGGTAAGTATCTTCTATATTTGGGGACCAGTGCAAAAAAGTTTGCTATGAAAAATTCTGGGAATATGAGAGATTTAAAATGTTATAGAGTCCCGGATATCACAAGCAAAATGATATATCTTAATAAATAGGGTGTGCTTATTTTTTTAAAAGCTTCAAAGTAGATATTTTAAAGTTGTTACTATTTTGAAACAGTCACCAGAGGGTAAGCGGGGGAGGAGAGACTGGTAGAGGAGGGAAGGGGGTCAAATAGATGGTGATGGAGGAAGAACTGACTCTGGGTGGTGAGCACACAAAGCAATACACAATGTGTTACAGAAATGTCCACTTGAAATCTATATAATTTTACTAGTCAATGTCACCCCAATAAATTTAATAAAAATACTTATAAAAATAATTTCAAAAGTCTCTATGGTCACTGACTTTAACCAGGAGAACTGGTGAAGTTTAAAAATACACACCTGCTGAATACGGGGCATAAATTTTACATTCTAAGTCAATCAACATTCTAAGGTTTACGGACATTTCCTTATTGCTTCCAAGAGGTAACATCAGTCGTGTGTTGCGTATCAGATTATGGGCCATTTAGAAATCTTAGACATTTTACTTTGAAGTTAAAAAAGTCAATTATCTCTGGTGAGTTGACTTTTATTTTACTAGTCCTAAATAGAGATGAGGTGATATCATACAGAAGTTACTGCTGCTTTCATTCTGAAAATCCTTGTTATTTTAGATACTTCTATGGGCACTTTGCTAAGAACCAAAAACATAAACATGAGAATCTCACAGTCCTTGACCTTCCCATACACAGTAAAGTACCTTAATGTTCTTCTAGCACTCAATTACTCCATCTGTGTTTCCCATTCGTTTCTAATGAAGGGCTCTTGTTTTATTCATCTTTCTCCTAGGACTCAGGTAAATGCCCAACTTATAAATACAGCTGACGAATGGAACTGTTAAAATGAAGTATACCCCTTTTCATTAAAATTTAATATCTTTTGGCTATTAAAGAGTATTACTTTCTATTTTTCATGCCTGACGTGGTTTTCTAACATGAGAGGTCCAATGGTATAAGCGTAGGGAAGAGTGGCACAGAGGAAAAACGGGGGGTCCCGCTGCTGATCCCACTGTGGTGTGAACCATGGCTGTCTCTTCCCCCTCTGACCCCACGCCCTGGCACAGAATCTGTCCCAAGCAGATGCTCACAGTGTTTGCAGGTGTGATTTGTCACCTGTTGTTTAACACCTACATCTCTGTTTCGCCCTGTAGAAAATAGACTTAATCTTCACGACAAAGTTGGGTGTGATGACCTGGGGGAAATGCTTATAAAAATGATCTGTAAACTGTAAATCACTAAACAATTACATGAGTATTAATTATAAACTTAAAATAGAAAAACATGCTCTTTTGCTTTTCGGTTTTGTTCTGCATCACTTTATGTAGAGAGAGAAGCCAAACAAAATGAAAGTTCCAAATTTCTCTGGCACATGATGTAACGATGTGATTGCATATTGGAGTTTCTTCCCTGCCGTTTCTTCTGGAGTTAAAGAGTTTTGTTAAATCTCTGCCATTTAGACTATGGTTTCGAACACTGATACGTTTTCACAACAATGCACAAGCTAATTAGCATTGTAGTTCAGAAGAATTTTTAATTCCACGAAAATGTGGGGGATGGTAACGCTGAAAAAAAAATTTTTAATGTATTTTCTTCTTAACTGGGTATCTTAATAAAAGACTTAGCAATGAAAAGAAATTCAAAGTTTTAGTTTTATTATCATTTTTCAAGTTTTATCCTACAGATTGAAATATATCACAAGTTGCCTATTATATGAGAGGGTAATAATTAATTCATCAATTTGCCCTTCTTTTTAACTCTACGTAAAATCCACTCTTCAGCAGGACAGATGCCATCTAAGATTCTCTATCACCATCCTTAGCTGACCCTGAAGAAAATCAGGTGTGTACATATCCTGAGTTTCCCTATTTTCATAAAGTTATAAAATACAAGTGTTCTCGCGTAAGCCTGATTAGCTATCTTAGACATATTTTATTCTTTAACTCAATTTACCGAATATACACAAAAATATCAGAGAAAATTATCAGCTCAACATCACAGAAATTTCCAATACATAGTACAATTTGTTTTTTACTGTGAAAAGGCTGAGGACCTCAACATTTACCAAATAAAAATTTTAGTTTTACAAATATCAATATTTATCAAGTACCTAATAAATCCTAATAATGACTTGAGTTATAATTAGCAAATATAAGTAACAAAAGGCCTCATTTTTGTGTGCAATGTCTATTTATGGTAAAGGCAAGGCTAGTGGTAAAGGAGGTGACGTTCTGATGCCATTAGGAAGCTTTCCCTATATGAAAATGTAAAACTTTCTGGTACTTTAAGGGAAAGTTAATCTTTTTCTTAATGATTATCCATCGGTTACTGACAGAACATATTTTATGTGCTTTGTATTCTAGCAAATATGTCCTGTCCTTCTAGTGCCAGATTTTATGGAAGAATATTAGGTTACTATACACAAACAAGAAAATAACAGTGAGAATCATACAAACTTGGCAAGGTTAGCAAAGTAATCAGGATTTAAATTCAAAGAGACCACATGGGGTTCATCAAATGCAAATCTTATAAATACAAAACTTTTACTACTTTGAATAACTCAAGTAATCAACAACTGTGGACTTAAGCTACTTGAATGTGTAGAGAAGATTTTCAGATAATCATATGTACTTTGTAAATGTTTCAAATGATGTAACGGAAGCCCAGACTTAGGGTGCCAATTTGGAGGCTCATTGTTTCTGGCCTCACAATTCACTCTTTATTGATGTGCACCTATTTCTGACCGGGCCCTGGCTGAGCCCCCCTCTACCCTCATCCTGCCCCCATTGATGTGGGGAAATACTAAAGGTTCAAGCTAAGGAAATCATCCAATAGAGACATTTCCCTCCAGAACTGATTGAGGTCCTTGCTGGTTTGGAGCTTCTATCTTTGCCAAATTTACTTATCTTTCATAGAACCAATATTTCCGTCATGGGCATCCTTCTAAGCACTGAAGCGCTAGCAGTGAACAAACTACACAAAACCTCTGCCCACACGCAGCTAATATTTTAGTGGAGGAGACAGATAGCAAACAAAATGAGTAAGTGGAGGCGTCTTATATGAATGATAATAAATGCTAAACAAACAAAAAAAAAATAAGGCAGGGAAAGGGGGATAGGTAGCAATAAATAGGTATCAAATTACACAACTGGTTAGCGGAAGCCTCACTATAAATTAGACATTGCAGGAAAGATGGGAAGTAAGTGAAGGAGAAAACCATCTGAAAAGCTGAGGAAGAAACTATGAGGAGAGAGAAGAGCAAGCATAAAAGCCCTGAAGGTATGTGTCTAATGAACTGGGGAAACAGTAAGGCCAACACGACCCATGTGGATGAAGCAGAAGAGCTGGGAGTCGGAAAAGGAGGTGACAGTCAGTCGTTTGGAAGCTTAAGGTCACTGTAAACAACTTAAGCAGGACTGACATGAGCTGATTTAGATTTGAACGGGATTCTTTACGTGATACGGTGCAAACACAATGAAAAGAAGGCAAAGGAAAGGAAGAAGAAACTAGGAGAGGGGATTGATGGCCCAGACCAGGTGGGAACAAAGCTAAAAGGACTTGATGAATGACTGAGTATGAAAGAAATGTAGAGAATGAAAGAAAGAGAAAAGCTATGGATGACATATGATGAAGAATGAAAAGGCAAAGGATCCCAGTAAACAGAAGCATGGACGTGCCGTTCACTGAGGCGGGGAAGAATGTGGGTCAATACGGCTCATTTCCTGACAATTGTATTTCAGCCATAAATTGCCCCTTAAATGCTATTCTGCCTATATCTCACAATTTTTGGTATATACAGCTTAAACATCATGCAGTTGTTAAGTACTGCATGTTTTCCCTTGTGGTTTCCTTTTTAACAGAATAGTTACTTGGTAGTATGTTATCTCATTTTCAGACAGAGTTTTTTCAAATTTCCTTTAGTTACTAGTTTCCAGTTTTACTGAGTTTTGGTGAGAAGGACATAATGGTGTTAGCTTTTTGAAATGCATTAATTAATTTTTCCCTAGTACATGAAAAAATTTTGTCAGTGCTTAAAAAGAGTATACGTTCTTGGCATTCAGAGTGTAGAGTTTTATAATCATGCTATGCGGGCATTTCTTAATTTGTACTTTATAGACTTCACTTATCCATTTCTGAAAGGAATATCATAAACTCTTCACTAGGATTGCTGACTTACTTGTTTATTCCTGCAACGCAGTCAGTTGCATCCAATAAACTCAGAGGCACTAACAGACTATTTTATTCATTGACTTTGTTCTTGTCTCTGAGTCTTCTGAAGACAAAGACTATGTTAGTCACCAAAACATTTAAGGCCTGGATGAAGACCCTTAACTCATCTTTGCTGAATTAATGAACAAATAACCATTAATGTAAAATTGATTTTTGAATATTTTTCCATAAGAGTTATATACTTGGATTAGTACATGTAGACGCTTTTTCTTGTATCTTTCAATTGTATAAAGTAACACAAATGAAAGGCAGTGTGTGGACAGGAGGAAGCCACCTATTTCATACAAGTAAATCTTTCACTCAAAGATTTACCACAGATACATTTTCACAATCTAGTAAGGTACATTTGATAACCTTATGTAATTGTGATTTTCATGCCAACTTAAGTTAGACCTACAAAATAACAAATGTTTCAATAAATATTCTAGAATCTATTTACCTATTTGACTGACAAATTAAGATTGTTTTTTGAATTCTTGGTGTTAATTACCCTCCATCAGTACACTATACTGCATTCTATAGACAAATTCAATCAGAGCACTTCACAGATGCATTGTCCTAATAATCCAAAACAGAGCATGGACTTGATCTTCAAATATGTATAGTGATAAATAACATCATCAAAATTACAGATCTTACGCATTCCACATCCTGGCATGAGGAGAAAAAAATCAAATGTCAATAACATAGATAAATGGGTATTAACATGCTAATAAATATAAACTGTATCAGGATGATAAATGGTAACTGCCGTGAAGAAAATATGTTTGGGAACTAATGACATTCCAGAGAGATGAGGAGAGGAACTACCTTAGTTAGAGTGGCCTACGTGAGATGGTATTATCTGACCTGAGACCAGAATGATGAGAAATAAGGTTATAAAATAATTGGTGCATATTCTCATAAATTTTCATTCATAAAATCTGACCCATTGAATTATTGCATTTTCAAAAAAATCAATATTATAAACAAAAGCTACGGGTTTAATATCAGTGAGTGTGCAAAAAAAAAAAAAAAAAAAAAAAAAAGATTTTTTTGTTTTTACCACCAAGGAATTGAAAACTTCCGTAACTTTTTAAAAACACGTTCCTTCATGGGAATAAGTGACCATTCTGGAGAATACAGTAAGAATTGAAATGCATAGGCTCTACTTTATATTCTTGAAGAATCAGTAATTTTATCGGCACAAGCCCTAAATAATGGTCCTATTACCAATAGCCTATACATAGGCCCTATGTTATTGATATTTATCAAAAAACTTGTTTAATCAGGGGTGAGGAGAATAAAGAAAATGTTCATATATTAATTTTTTAAATCTAACAAATCAAATTCTTCAAAAATGTGCACAACCTTTTCTTTCCAAACTTACGGTTAGTTAATGTGCTAGTAAGAATCATTAATATTTGGACATGACTTCTTCTACCTTATCTTAACCCCTTTTTCCTTCTCAATATCAAATATTATTGAAATACAGTACAGCAATGGTGAATTATGTTTCACTAACTATGAGGGAAAAAAAATAAACAATCCATGCAAAACAAATAAAAAACATTCATAACTTCAGTTATTTGAATCTAGAACTGAACGCCTTAGAGAAGTTGGACTTAATTAGGTTTTGCGTACATCTCAGCTTCAGAAGCTTATGGAATACGGGCTCCTCTCCAAAAATTCCTTTCACTACAACTCGTACCTCTCCGGATTTTAACAAAGCTGCCTGCCTCCCTCCACGTCAACGTCTCTCTTCCACTGACACAAACAGCACTAGGGGAAAGCAGAGCATGGCAGTCAGTCCATCAGGAAGGACATATCTTTAGTGCTTTGTATGGAGAATATGAAAATGTTAAGGACATTACTGCCAGGACAGGTTCGGCAAAATGGCACCATGACATCTGGGATCAGACAAGATCGATAATGAGAAGGTAACGAAAATGCAGTGCTTACACTTCATTGCAATCCCCTTTTCCAAAATACTTGTTGTGGAGCCCATGTCTTGTCATGGAGTTATGCTTACAAGTGGCACTCAATGAGCAAATGAGAAAATTATTGGAAAATACCCGCCTTTCTCTAGACTGATAATACATACCCACGTCAGGAAGACTCTGAGAAGTTGGGTGGTCAAGACGTGTATTTTCCTTTGTTTAGTTAAGGAATTTCCATATTTATTTAAGAGTAGCATATTTGTCCCTGCTCAGCCACTCAACTGTGCATGTAATGATGTATCTGTAAAATACCAGCCTAGAAAACTCTATGCTAATTTTCCTCTGAATTTGGCCCATCTCCCAACTTTACATTACTGGGTGCTGCATCACTATCAGTTTCTTCGCCTGTCCCAGGACTTGGAAGCACAGCTGGTCCGTCTTAAAAACATGAAAAGGAGGTTCAATTCAAGGCAGAAAAGTTTTTAAGTTAGAAATCTTTACAGACTTTAAGATGTAACTTGGCAGAATATTCTTTTTTTATTTTATTATTTTTGCGGGGAGGTAGTTCCCTGGCTGGGAATCGAACCCAGGCCACAGAGTTGAGAGAGCTGAAGCCTAGCCACTACACCACTAGGGAACCCTCTGCACTGCCAGAATATTCTAAGTTTAAAATTAGAAAAAAAAAAGAGTTCCCCCTCAAAATAAAAATGTATAAAACTCACAAACATATAGAACAATTTCATATTTTTATTTTCACTACTTCACCCTATTTTATAACTAATACTGGATTTCGACTTAAATATTGACATTCTAGCATATTTTATGGTTTTAATTCTGTTAACTGTTTTTGCAGACAACTCAGTCAAGACTTATCAAGCTCTGGTGTAGGAGGTCTTTCAGAGAAGTGACAGAATAATCACATCCTGCAGAGTGGCAGGCAGAAATGAACACCAGCCTAGAAGCTGTGAGGTGCCGATTCCAGTGTTGCTTTGTCACTGAATACCCAAGTGACTTAACACAAGTCAGTTAGCTTTTTCTGGCATTTAATATTCTCATTTGTAAAATGCAGATTGCTGAATGGCCTGAGTTGTTGCTTTTATCTACGATATCTTATGCTTCCAAATCTAAGAAAATAATATTCTAAAGCTTCTTTCTAAGTAATAGCCAGGACTTCCCAAGACAAATGTGATTGTCAAGGGGCAGAATTCCAATGTGGCTTGAATTTAGAGTAACAACAAAAATTACCACGTGTTAAAATATATTACACTTCATGCAAAAAATGTTTCAAGCATCACATCCACTCCTAGGCTAGCCCTGTGTTTTTGGTATCAGCATCCTCATTTTATGGCTAAGGAAATAACAGTGCAGGCCAGCCACTTTTCTTGTCCATTGGTCACAGAGGGAGCAAACCCTTGGCTGAGGCCTAAGTTTAATTGTCTCACTCCCAGGCCAATGGTCTTTCTACACTGCCAACCAGGTTTTCATTAGTGCATGCAATTATTCAGTTGTGTCAAATGAAGCTGCGATAATTGTTTCTTGCTTTCCTTTCTAATTATTTTTAAATGGAAGCAGCGGCATTTAGCAGGAAATGTGTTAATCTCTCTCTCCTTAAGCTGTACCTTAAGAGCATTCCTGAGGTTTCTTTCTCAAGGTAAAGGCTTCTTTTGTTCTCCACAAACAGATGCCATCTTGATCTACCAATTCCTTTGTTAACAGATGGGGCCAGCAGACTATGAGGCCCATAGAGTGCCTCATATCATCTTTGGGCTGCTGTTCACGGTATTTATCTAATTACAATTACATTTTTACTTACACGATGCATGTTTATATGGTAGAAATTTCACTTAGCACTGTGTGTTGTTTGATTATAATCCACTATGCAGTTGAGATGTCCCTGAATTTTACCAGCTACTGAGCTCAGTGGTAACACAGTCAATGCACGTTTGCTATGCCTGTCAACCCAGGACACTGTTTCTCACATGAGTTCTCTTTGGGTACCAAAAGCGAGCTTTTAAACAGCTACTAATGAGAACTGATGTGTCCCTTGAGATGGTACATATAGGACAAAGTAACCATTATATACCTACTTCAGTGACTGCAAGCACTCTGGTATTACTTAATCCACAATTTCAATACAGTAATTACATGGCACCCCCACGAAGTATGCAAGTGCTTTTATTTCCACAGGCAAGCCAAAGTAATCAAGCTAATTCTAAGTAAATTAAATGACATGAGGTTGTAGGGGGAAGTCAACAATACATATGTCAAGATTGGAATTAAGAATTTTTGATACCCATTTTTAAACTTGAAATGTGGTCATAGTCTATGCAGAGTCCCATGAATATTATCCAGTTAGAAGACAACTGGGAGACATAATCTATTTATAGAGTCATCAGCCTAATTTTTACCAAAGACTATTGTTTAGTGGCATCAATATACCAAAGTTATGGATAAACTGGTACTATTTGTGTCCCAGAGAGTTCATTGTGAGATTTATCCAAATATGTTTGTGTACATGTTGGGGCAGAATCAAGTCAGGTGGAGTCTTACTTTTAAAAATAAGGGATTAGTCTCTGTTAAAGTGAAAGAAAGATTACTTTTTATAATTTTTTTATGAAAATTTTCTGGAATGTTTCACTAGGTAAAATTATTTCCTTATCATCACGATCCTATTAAAAGAGTATATTTAAAAGCCATCTGGCTACTGGTGGTAAGCATTTTAGAGCACAGTACATATTTACATCATATACGGGGTCTCACAGAAGTAACGCCAGACCCTGTACATGAGTATCTCATATGAGATGCACAACAATTTGAACACTTCACCTGAAATGTCATAAAGTGTGCTTAAGTGTGATATTGTTATATTACAGAATTACATGCTTATGATTTTTTAATTTAAAAAATATATGGTTTAGATTACCAGCTCACAAAAAAGGGTGGTTATTTGTGCCGGACCCTGTATATAACTTCATTTTGTTTATGGTGAGTCTAACATGAAAGGAAAGAATTCTTGTAGGTCCTGATATTTAAACACTTTCATCTCATTATTTAGCATCTACCATTTCACCTAAGTTACCAGTTTCTGTTATTGTTCAAAAAAATAATTAAAATGATGAGAAGGAGCTAAAGGTACAGACAATCTAAATGTAAAATATGTGCTTCAGTGAAAAGTGCAAATGAAAAAGCCATGTTTTCATACAGTTCGGAGACAAGGTCGAATCCAGAGGCCATCATTCACGGGAATATTCCCCATTAAGAAAATCTGAATTTGGAAGCCTGGAGGAGACAAGTGTGAGTGAACTCCAACTACGCGAACTTGACTGTCAGCAAGATTCAGAAGGGCCCATTCCAGTCTTCCCAAAATACAGGGACACGCACATCTCTGAAGGGAGGACAGGCCGGTTACAAATACACACTGGAGATAATGATTTAAAAAATACTATGACCCAGGAAAAAAGATGCTGTCTGATATTTCCCGTTACTTTGTTCTAAGTAACATTCCCACTGCTTCTTAAGAGAATTCCACAAGTACTTAAGAGAATTAAAGGTTACTGTAAAGAAATGCAAGCTCCATTTCTCCCCTCAGAGACACAAAAGAGCCTCTGTGAGTCCTGAACGGTGCCCAACGACTGTGAACAGCTCTGCTGATGACGGAGCCCACGCTGCGAACAAATGCCACGCATTTCAGAGTCAACACAAGCGAGAGACGCACCGGCCGTAAAACAAACAAGCTTACTTTTCTTGGACTCTCGTCCGAGTAAGAGCGGGCAGTGACCTCTCTATCAGACATCAGTCTTGGCAAAGGAGTCCTTGGTTCTTTAGACAAAGCAGAAAGAGGAAACCAGGGCCCAAAAGAATCCTACTCATTAGGCTGTCAGCATGTGTGTGGCAGATAGTTGCTTGAAAAGAAATAATAGACTGTGAAGAGGAACGTCTCTCTGAGCCTCTCTCAGATTGTCGTGGGTAGCAGCCCATTATTTCGCCTGTTTCAGGCCACGGGGATGTGCAGGGAGAGCAGACTCTATTTCTCCAAGGAATGAAATTGCTTTTTAATTATTTCTGGCTTGAAAGGAGCACAAATCATAGAAGCGTGTGCTCCATTAGATCAAATGGCTAAAAAAAAAAAAAAGGTGATTAAAAAATAGTGGCCTCCCAGACATACAGATAAAAGTAAGTAGAAAGTAGAAACAAGGAAGAGGTAAAACAGCATAAAGATAAACAGTTCCCCTCCATCCTACCCTTCCCCATCTTTTCCCCTACCCTGTGTTTCACATTTGATCAAAACGGCTGAAGAGCAAGACGCTGAAAGAGTCCCAAGTATATAAATAAAAATATAAAGATGTTCCAAGATTAAAATAAAAGAGGAGTAAAATGAACTCCCTCCCCTTCGTTACATAAACTCATTTTCCCAAATGACTTATGGATCAAAACAGCTAAAGAACAGATTATTTACAAACACCAAAACCACCTCCCAAACACGCAGGTAAAAAATACAACAGTATTCTATGATTAAAATGAGAGAGTGTGAAGATAAACCCTCCCCCGTCACACACAATGTTTTTCTCCACGTGCTTTCTGTGCTCACATCCATGACCCTTTGAATTAATGTTTTCCCCTGGGGGATGGATTACCCTATCTAGTCTGGGCATTTCTGTAGTTGACAATGAACCCATGAATGAATCTGAATATAGAAACTAATTACAATAAAACCTGTTCAGTGTTCTGGCTTAAAACATTTCCTCACCCTAGATGTTAAAAAACCTTTAAAAGGCCAAGGCAGTTAGTTGGTCTTTTAAATGTCTGTTGAAGGAACTCTCTAGCCTGCCTACACCCACATGCATTATTTCCAGAGAGAGAGTCAGTGAGGCAGCCTTATGCTCCAAGGTTATCAGGACACTGTTTGGCTAACTGCACCCCAGATGGTCTAAAGGTCAAGATGGCTGAACATTGTAAGGAAAATTTAACAAAAAGAAAAAAGAGAGAGAGAGAGAGAGAAAGAGAGAGAGAGAGAGAGAGAGAGAGAGAATGGTTAATATAATACCAGCGAAGTTACTAAGTGGAAAGGTGACAACTGAAATCCTCTGTCACCCTGAGTGTCTCTTCACATCTTCCCTGTCCCCACAATCTGACCGATGAAAAAACAGAGAAGTGTGCCCATGGTTGATAATCCATTCAGGAGTATAAATATATAAATATTTTGACACAAATACATATATATCATCTTCTCAAAATATCATGAAAATTTACTGAATCTTGAGAATGGTTTGACTTCTCAAAATAATCTAAACATTGTTACCAAATTTTTTATAAAGTTAGAAAAATA
Organism: Lyroderma lyra; assembly: GCA_004026885.1. Classification (NCBI taxonomy): domain Eukaryota; kingdom Metazoa; phylum Chordata; class Mammalia; order Chiroptera; family Megadermatidae; genus Lyroderma; species Lyroderma lyra. The sequence continues at coordinate 11,946 of PVJL010009300.1, forward strand.
AATATTCTCCATGCATATTATGGCTTCCACATTTTTATTTCTAAAACCTTGGGACCAACTACATACACACAGTCTCGGCCTAAGGAATAACCAAGTCATCAGCAGTGGAAAAAAAAAAAAAAGATTTACTTTCTCCTACAGAATCCCAGAATATAAAAGTTTACAGGAAATTTAGAGTAGTCTAGTCCAATCTTCTCATTATGTAGATAAGAAAGCCAAAAACAAAACGGATGAAGTTTCCTGCCCGAAGGCCCCAGGGCTCCGACTTAAGTTCTTCCACCAAACTCATTCCTTTCCCACCATCCCTCAGTATCTCACAGTCTGCCAGACACACAGGCAACGCAGGTAAGGACAGCTGGGAGAGAGGAGATCTATCTTCACTGCCGTGGAATGCTTGGCCTAAATGTGGGTCCAGGTGGAGGCCCCTCACCAGCTGTACGCATTGCAAGCAATAATAATAATAATAACAATCAGGGAGCAAATGCCTAGAGACTCACTGTGCCTTTCACATCCCCACCCACAAATTGCTCTCTGAAACCTGGAGGTAAACTAGAAATCACCGTTCTACTGACTTTAAGGCGTGGCACAGATTGTGCATGCTGGAGATGCGTTATGTCACGTGTGTCTCCGTGAATGGTAGACAGAAGCTGCACAATTTTGGAGGTGCTTTTGGTTTTTGTTGTTTGTTTTTCAATTCACAGCACTGTCCAGAGATTTTACTACTAAGATACAACGTTCTGCAATCTTCCTTCTGTTCTCACTCAAGGGCAGCTCTTGTCCCCAAGTCTTGTGTTCCAACGACCTCTTTTAAGCTATGAAAGTATTTGACTTCCATGTAACATTTGACATTGCTGAATGATCGGAATCTTAGTATACCGTGTCACTAATTCACCCCTCTCTTCGTATTTGAAGTGTTGTTAAAAGTGACAAATCTCTAGAATGCGACATGGAAATGTCCTGCTCCTGTCCTCAGGGAGGGTCCCCTCAGTGGGGCATGTGTCCAGTGTCTCCTTTTCCAACCGTTTTGACAATTCGAGTCTCTTCTCTCCTTCACTTAACAACTTGCGTCGGAATCAGTGCTGCCCTCGGAATAATCCTCTCCTGACTTTATATTTTTTGGCGTTCTGTGTATCTCCATGCTTTCAACTAGGACCTACACTACTCATTGCTAGACACTCCACTGTTTCTGTGTTTAGACTCCTAAATCAATTGCTTCAATCCTTACCTTTCTTGGACCTTCACTTCCAAGTGTCTAGTTAGACTTTGGACATCTCTGCTTAGGTGATTTCTAGGTCTTTCAAATTCACATCCAAAGCAAAATTGGGTATGTTTTCTCTGAGGCTCATTTGTTCTGCTGAGCATCTTTCCATGTTTAATTGCTTCTGGCACCAGAGAACACAGTCATCCTTGGCTATACCCACTTCCTCAGACCTTTACACACAGTTTGTCCTTCTGTCCTGTCCAGGGATGTGTCTCTGAAATCCACTCCCTCCCTGCGTACTCCTGCCTCACCTACACAAATGTTCCAGTCACGGCCTTCATCCTGTCTTCAGTTTAAATAAGTAGCTACTTTTGGCATTGGAAGCTCTAGTTAGCTACCCCCAAGTTTTTAAAGGATAACAATATATACAAAATTACTCTCTAACATAACATTATTAAAGTGAGAAATCACTCTTAGAAAGAACATATACAGGGCAAAGAACTTCTTTGTCAAAGAAATGGTGGGAAAATATTACAAAACATATAGATTAACCCAACATCTGCTTAAATAATTCAAGAGTCAGAATTTGGACAATACTAGAATCAACTTTTCAACATTACTGGAAATAGTATTGATAAGCCGAGATTGCATTTTAGTCTGCTCTGGTCAATGCTCTTCTTTAGCTGAATGTTTATGGGATTCGATGTTAATTATCAGTATCACTTACGAAGTCCATGGATTTTAGTATGAGTTGGTTTTTGCTTCTATTATCGGTATGACATAGATGTAAATAGGTTGTTGATTATATCAACTTAAAATTTTTTAACTACATAAGGAGAATGAAGTAACAAAAATTAAAGCTGTATGCTTGAGTTTTAGTTTGTCTAGTCTATGAATACCATCTTTTACTTAAAAATTCTTTTTTCATGACAAATAACTCTCATTTTCAGATCCACACTAAAAGGGCAAAGCTAAAAGTCAAAATGATATTGTCCATCATTTTTACTGGAAACTTTAGGCCCAAATACAACCTTTAAAAAGTTTGAAAACTCTAACAAGGAAAGGATGGCATCTCAGGAATAAAAGCCTTGCGGGTGACCGCATTCGGGCCAGAATGCCAGTGTCAAGAAACAAGTTTTTAAAAGAATAAAAGGTTTCTAATTTACTCATACCTGAAGCCCAGTTATTAAATAGAAAGGATATAATTACTTCATGTCAACATGTAAATAAAGGTGGTTCTTAACCTGGTATGTGCCAGCTTTTAGTAATGTTGAATATGAACTTAAAAGTATATTTATCTCGGGCATTTGGAGATGAAGAGTCATTAAAACAAGCCTTTTAGAACAGATGACTTGATGTCTAATCACCTTCATCAAAAGTCTCCAGAAATATTTCGGAATCCTGATTTCTTCTCAAAGCTCTTCCTCTGTCCCGTTTAGATAGGACAGCAGGATATCTCTCTGTTTTTTATTTGAGTAAGAGAGTTTTGGTTGAATGTGAGCTTTGTCCCATGAATACACCTTGCATTGAGTTTCGAGCTTTCATTTTGACTTCCAGCTCAGGGGAGAAGGTAAAGCAACAACAGGTGAGAACTTGAGGGGGTTATGTTCTAGATCGCCCTTCCTATTTGAAAGTCAACTGGTTGGCATTAGAAAAGACGAGGTTATGTCCATGCATGCACTTAGAGCAGTAATCTCAAGCACAGACAGAGAGAAACATTTGTTGAAATGAAAATAAACTACTACAAAGATCTGAAGGCTCTCTAATTAAAGCAACTCCTCATAGACTGTAGAGGTGGCTTAACAAGCTAACCTTGACCTTAGGTTCCAGAAGTTTCAGATCCTTGACAGGTGGCCTGGAAATGGTAACCCATTTAACCCAACGTGATTCAAAATGTAAGTACACCAAAGGACAACCCTTCTCATTTTCCTGTGGAGAAGCTAGAAACAGGCTTTTCTGTGCTTGAACAGCCTGACTCATTAGGGAGCAGTAAATGAAATCCACATGTATGAAATGAATTCATCAAGGGCTCTGTTTGACTTTTATGTAGAACTGTTGTCATCTATTATCACATACAGCTCATCAGGATACTGTTTAGCATGAAAAAAGTTTAATGCATCTTAAGAGTTAACTACTTATCAACTAAGCAAGACATCCATTAGAAAACCATCTCTTATAAAGATGAATGCATTTATTACAAGAGAAACACATTTCAGTTAACTCTCTTATTATTTTTTATGGCCTTGTTTATGTAAAGAAAGCAAGAAAAAAAGCTGGCCAACCATTTTTTTCATGCCAGGTGGTCAAGAAACTAAAATAGGCTAAGCAATGGAAGATGAATTTGCTTAACTAAAACAATAAACAAAGCTCACAGTTAGTAATATCTATACTAATTTCTACTAGATTAGTCTAAACTAAAGAGATAAACCTTTAACATGTTCTTTGCTATTAGCATATTAGAGTTGAGAATTTCTAAATGCACATAAGCATTCTGAAAATTAAAAAAAAACTCCAAAAAATTACCCCCCAAAGTCTATTTTCCTTTCATTCTGTCCTCTCTTCCATTTTCCCAAATGCAGAATCCAAAAATAAATAAATAATGTGTAACAACCATAAGATGGAAAAACTAATTATTGTTAATGATTTCCTCAATGTAAAATGTAGAATTAGACGTTGAGTCAAAAGACAATGACGGTGTAGACTTTAGCCATAAATTACAGTGTGTGCACACCCCAGCAGCAACGGCTTTACTTTTAGTCTTGTCTTCACAACCAGGAAAATTTCTTACTTTGCTTTGTTTATTTTTACCTATTTCCTTATTGGACAGTGGTTTCTTATTGAAATAAATCAAGGATTTGATGCCATGAGTCAGTCTTGTCTGTGACCATTTTTGTAAATAAAGTTTCTACTGCCACAAAGGACAGACTCATTCAGTTGTCTTGTCCACAGCTGCTGTCCTGGTACAAGGAAAGAGGGCACTATTTGGGACACAACTTATGGTTCATGAAGCTGAACATATTCTCTCTCAGGACCTTCACAGAAAAAGGACTGAAAGCCCTTGTGTACATGGATGTTCACTTTGTTTCTTAAAAGTAAAATGATTTCATCTACTTTCATTTTTTCTTTTATTTATAAAAACTGTATATTAAACTGCATTTATTTGCCTTTTAAATTATTAATGATGATTTTGTCACCCATGAGGTATTTTTAATTAATTTTAGTTGAGTTTATTAGGGTGACATTGATTAGTAAAATTACACAGGTTCAGTTGTACAATTCTACAGCGCATCATCTATGTGTTGCATTGTGTGCTCACCACCCAGAGTCAGTTCTTCCATCACCATGTATTTGAGATGCCCTCCCCCCTCCCTCACACCCTACCCACTTACCCTCTGGCACCCACTAAACTATTGACTGTGTCCCTGAGTTTTTGTTTCTTGGTTGCTTTCAGTTTAATTAATATAACTTCTACATTCAAACTCTCATTGTTTTATTGATTAAGAAAATGTGTCATGTCACTTTCTGGACTTATTTCCCTCGGCATCATCAATTTGACACTGACTATGTACTTACCATAATGCTTACATTATAATGTGTTGATTAGAATATATTTTAATATTTATATTTATATTTAGAAATTGCCATGGCTTCTCATTCATTGTTTTAAATGAAGATTTTATATATTTTTTCAAGTTTATCTACACTCTAACTTTTTTAGTGTGTGTGTGTGTGTGTGTGTGTGTGTGTGTTACATTAATGCAGAGAATGATTTTGGGGAAAAATAGCTCCTTAAATTTTAAATTTGTGAGGATCATATAAGGCAATACACTGAATATATCTGTCAAATCCCTGATACATAGTAGGTTTTCAATAAATATTCAGTATTATGATGATAATGGTTAATTATTTAATTAATGGTCATTATTTAATGGTTAAGACAATATAGGCAGATTAACCTGGATATAAGAATCTCTTTCTATATTTATTAACTGTGTGTCTTTGGGCAAATAACTAGATTTCTCTAAAACTCAGTTGTTTTCACCTATAAAGTAGGAAAAATAATTACCTGCCATGTGAGTTGCTGTAAAGACTAAATATAATAATTCTATTATTAACATTACGAAGTGTTATAAATAGTACATTTATATTTTAAGATAACCTTGAAATTTGTGACTGCATACACTTCATTACACCTAATATTTTTGTAATTGAACATTTCATCTTATTTTCCTTGATTAGGGATTTTATAATCTTGCTCAATTTGGGAGGATTTTTATTAAAATTTTTAATATTCACCAATTCTATTTTTTTATCTAATCCTTTAAAATCTCAAAATAACTTTATTATTCTTTTCCTCATGTTTACATTTTCATCTTTTTAGGTATCCTCAGTTTACTTGTAAGTTAATTTAATTCTAGTATTTCCCTTATAATATTAAGAATAAAGTAAGGAATTTCTCATCCATTAAAAAAAAAGGACAAATTCCCATAACCTTGCATTTTGCACCTGCATACAATATAAATGCAAAGTTCAATCTCTCTTGGTCCCAATGTTTATTTAGAAGTGTTTTAAAATTTCCAAGTTAAATTAAAAAGGGTCAGCTATTAATTTTATATCTTATGTAAAATCAGAAATTAGATTCTGGGCAAGTCACACAGTTTTTTGGTTTCCCAGTGCATACAAAAGTTGTGTTTACAGTATACTTTACTCAACAAGTGTGCAATAGCATTATATCTTAAAAATGTACAATATTTAGAAACCGAATGCTTACTTCCCAAGCATCTGAGCATTTTACAGTTTTTTAAATTGGTCCTGTATTTAAAATATCCTTCATTTATGCTGGGACAGTATTTATGTTTATTCAGTCAAATTTGTTCATCACATTTTTTAAATCTTCATGATGTTATATTCATTTGATTGCTTTTTATAATAGTTATGGAAAGTGTACTAGGCTAATCATTTAGGTTTAATCTTTACCAAAGCCATTAAAGTATGTGCTATGATTTTTTTACATTTTATAGATGAGGAAACTGAGGTTTAGAGAGGTTAAATCCCTTTCCAAAATTTACACAGCTAGAAGGTGACTGAATTGGCATTCAAACTGATTTCTTATGAATCCAGAAAATACATTCTTCATCACTACCAGACACTGCCTATTTGAAGTTTTCTTTTATTTTTTAGATAGCTTTTTATCTTCTACTACCGATTGTGATAGAAAGTCTCTTACATACAATTGCTTTCAGATATCATCCCTGTCTAATTTTGACATTTGGGAAGTCTTAGTGGTCTTAACTGATATATTTTATATCAAATGTTCTTAGTAGTTTAATTTCCAGACTTTAACAAAATTTAACTTCAATAATAACTGAAATGTCTAAGAACAAATAATGATTATTTGGAATTTGACTCCTATATTTTAAAAATTATATACTAATCCATTTTCCAAAAGCACTTAAGGCAACACATAATGGTATACATAATTTAAACTGGATTGAAAAATACAAGAGACATGCTAGATCTTGTGAAAAGTCCAGAAATAATGCAAGGTTTGGGATAATTTCTCTGGCATTCTCTTTCTCCTCCCTGCTAATGTCTTCTTTATCCTCAAGCTGTTACTTTCATGGCTAAAGGATGACTGACATCAGCAGCAAAGCTAAAAAGCTTCTGATTCCTTGTTAAATCTATGAGGACACAAATGATTTATTTTCTCCCAAGCATGGAGCAAAAGTTCTGAGTTTCACTCTGACTGGAGAATCTTAGCTCAAGTGCCTACCTTTCAATAACATTTACCCTGATTGCTTTAGGGAAAACCAATGAGAGCCTATCTCTCTAGCCAAGGTTAAAGGTAACCCAGGACATCTTATACAGTGGAAGACATGCACTTTGGTGACCAATTAGTTACAAACCATGAAAAAAGGGGTCCAGAGAATAATACATACAGAAAAGTTAGAAATCTCTGTGTAAAGAATGTAAAGTAAGATTGATATGCATTCAGTTTTGTCCTTTAGGTTCCTCTTTGTGAATCTAAATATTTTAGACAAAATTTATTTTCTTCTATATTTTTCCTTCTCCAAATTTCTCTAGTTGCTTAAATTGGCTCCATGACGTACCAACATTTGATCTGCAAAATGTATGGTTCCTGGTCTGCTTCATACATGTAATGTTTCCTGCTCATCTGCTCAAAAACATGTTTTGCTCTGCAAGAATGGGGACTATGCCTGGTAAGTGTGCTCTCCTCTTGGCACAACACTGACCACACCCCAGAGGCCTCATGAGTGCTTGTTGCTTCCGGCTATGGCAGAAGGCAGAGAGGCCCTGTTTTCCTTTTTACACAAAACAAGTTACAGAAAAATATACAACAGTGACGTAGAAGAAGAGTTAAGACCATTTCTCAAGTTTTCCATTTCAAAACACATTCTAGACTTCAGAGAACAAAAAAACAACTGAGGAGAAATTAACTTTGTTTTCCGGAGCGTCTCCTGGCTACTACAGATGACGTATATGAAAGAAAGAAATCACATAATTCTCCAGTGGACTTCACAATATGTATTTTTGCTTTGTTGTATTTAGCAATTCCAATTTGTTTTTGCAAAATTGCTAAATCTCCTAGCTCACCTGTAGTGAAAATGTCCTGTTATCTTTCAAAAATCGTTTTAAGAATTCTTAAAACCAACAATTGGAAGATATGAGAATAAAGAACATACACTGACTTTTACTTTGTGCTATCTTAAATCATCTGAGGATGTGGTGATGCTTAAACATTATGTCTATGTGAGTGTGTGAGTGTATGTGTGTGTACATACATACACATATACACATTACTATGTGCTAGATATGCTACTTATGGTGGTATTTGATTTTCATTTTTGGAAACATGTCTAAAATCATGAATTTAAAAGCCGAGTCTGATTTGAACGCAGACCTAGTTGCACACTGTAGGACCACCAGGCATCGCTCTGTTCCCTCCCCACTCACTGGCTACCCATGAGTCCAGCTCATTTGTCTGCAAGGTAAGGAACCGGAAATCCCAGATCACATCAACACACACTTAGTTTTTCTTACACCCAACTCATGTATTTAATGCAAACCTCTTCAAACTCTTGTGCACTGCTAAATATTTAGAATGCTTGTGGTAAAACAGTCTATGGTTTAATTAGGGCATAAAAGTATGATAATTAGATAAACTTTGAAGATTGTTTTCTGTAAAAACAAAGTACAAATTAAGAGGGAAAAAGAATTCTGAAAAAAGGCCAATAGGAACGATCAAAAATTGGACATATTTTGTCACATTCTACCCTTTTATTGTGGGATAAACAAATATTCACCATGCTGAGGACTATAAGAAAATGCAAGTGCTTTGATTAAATATTTCATGCTATCAAACGTAGACTTCATCCAGTATTAGCTTGTCTCCCGCTGAAGAAACATCCACACACTATGGTATTTTCAATAGAATTACTGACTCTAGTTTGTTTTCACACCAAGTATCTGACTCTTTTCAAGTTAATGGATAAATTTGCTCATCTCTTTCTTTATTATAAGGCAAAGATAAATAAGTCTTTTTCACTCAATCTGCTGAGATAACTTGTACCCATGCCGAAAGGTGATCTGTTCTAATCAACTTCGCGAAGTCTGATGGAATTACAGTGAACATAGCTCATACCTGACACAACTACAGAATGATACAGTTCAGGACAAACATTGGTGACCTGAATAATACATGACAGACAGATGACCGGGTGAGAAAAGTAATTTTTCACCTACATCACTGGAGTTTCTTTATTAAAGGCTGAGACATGTTTGATGGAAAGAAGGTTGCTTTGCCAGCTAAAAGCTGGTGTGTTTTATTAATAGCTCCGTCGGTATTCCCCCACTGCTTTACCATTTGAAACATGTTATTTTGGCTGTAAAACACAATAGACATCTATTCTGCATGAAAATTCAACATTTCAAAAACATCTCATAAGAATGTGAAGGTGTTGGTAATCAGATATTATTATTTAATACACTTATATGGTCAGGAATATTAAGGTCACTGAAAAGAAATAGCACATTTTAAATTGGATAGATTTGTGAGTTGATGGTTCCTGGTTGCTCATGTTTTTGTTTTGCAACACAATTTATACAAAGAAAACGCATAAGAAAAAGTAAAGTTTATCATTGATATTGCCATAAGTCACATATTTCTAGAGAATTATTTCAAACAAAAACATTTAATTACTTTAGAGAGCATTCTTTGACAAATACTCTGGTATCATTACTATTACAGAATGCACAATTAAAAGAGAGGTATGATTTAGTAAATTAGTTGAATCTTACTACTAAAAAAATGGAGTTTTATAACTTTAAATAAGAAGGTAAACCACCCTTTTTAATTCCAAAAACTGATCTTGATGAATATATTGCAATGACAAATGTCATGTCTATTTATCTTTCATCTGTAGTAAATACAGTCTTTTAAAATAGCATGTTTACTCAAATTGACTAATGGCACCCCTTCCTTGTAATCGTTCATTTACGAGGGCTGTCTGGAAAGTATCCAGCCATGTAATATGAAAAACAGAGGCATTTACAGCTGGATTTTTTTCTGGACAGCCCTCGTATACAAGAATCTATGAAATACCTATTATGTTCTAGGTTTCTTTTTTTTTTAGATCTGCAATACAGCAGTGAATAAAGGACTAAAATGTATGTTAATGGGGTATACATTTTACTGGGAGTAGACAAATAACAAACAAGTGAATTTTCTATTACGCCCACTGGAGATAAGTACTATGAAGAAAAATAAAGCTAAGAGGTGGATAAGGACTGAGGTCAGTACAATAGGAAATAGAAAGGTCAGGGACAGTCTTAGTGGTAAGATTCTATTTAAATCGGTGGAGGTGAAGTGAATCATTGGATGTCAATAGGAAGAACATACGATGAGACCTAGATAATGGCCAACAGGAGACTCACGCAGTTGGAGTGGTGGCAAACATGGAAGGAGATAACGTCAAAGAGGTCTGGGGAGTTGGGAAGAATGAAAAGCAGACCACAGAGACCCGTCTAGAGTCTGTGTCCGTTCTAGACCACGAGAAGAACTTTGGCTTGTCTATCTAATGTGGAAAGCCACTGGAGGAAGGGGACATGCTATGACTTATTGTAAAACAGTTAAACTCATGCAGCATTTAGCATCCATGGCAGAGGTGGCACAACACAGGAGCTAGACTGGTTAGAAAATCATTTCAGTAATCCAGATAAGTGACAGCAGTGACCTGGAAAGAGAGGTAGAAAAAGAGATGTGATTATGTGGCCATTCTCTAGATGTAGTGTAAAGTTTAAACCAACAGGGTCTGTTGATGGTTTAAATATGAAGAACGTGAGGCAGAAGAGATGACGACACGGTCTCGGTTTTGGCCTTAGCCACCTGGACAGATGCAGCTGGAGTCAGTATTTACTAAGTTGAAGACAACTGAGGGAGGGGCAGGTTGGGGCAAGATAAAAGCAATCAGGAGCCTGACGACTGGGTAGTTTTCCTAGGACTGCTATGACAAAGTAGTGCTGGGTGGCTAAAACCAACAAAATCCTTTCCTCTCACAGCTCTGGAGGCCAAAGGTCTGGAACCGGGCTTCGAGCCCAGCCGTGCTCTCTCCAAAGCCTCGAGGGACCCTTCTTCGCCTCTCCCCGCGTCTGGTTTCCGGCATTCCTTGGTTTGTGGTGGCACAATCCCAGTGTCTGTCTCCTGATCCCATGGCATTCTCTCCATAGCTCTGTGCCTTCACATAGCCATCTTCTCGTAAGGAAGCCACACTGGATGACAGGCCTACCCTCCTGCACTCTGACCTCACCCTAGGCTGACCAGACATCTTATTTTAAATGGGACAAAAAACAACAGCACTGTCCCGTTTCAAACGGTACATACAGTCAGCCTACCGACACCTTGAATTTAGCCCAGGGAGACAAGGCTGACCACAGGTACCGTTTGAAACAGGCCAGTACCATTGTTTTCTTTCCCGTTTAATAAAATAGTAGGTGCGGTCAGCCTAACTTAACTAATTACAGCTGCAACAACCCTACTTCCACATGAGGTGACATTCTGAGGTATGAGGATTTGAACAAGTTTCTTTTCTGGGGGAGTGGACAAACTTTAAGCTATAACAATGGCAAAAACGCTACTTTTGAAAAGAAAACATTCTGGGAGTTCCCTGGTGGTGTAGTGGCTAAGGCTTTGGCGCTGTCAACGCTGCGGCCTGGGTTCAATTTCCCAGCCAGGGAACTACCCACATTAATTAAAAAAAAAAACAAAAAACAAACCAACCAAAAAAACCAAAAAAAAAAAACAACCACTCAGTTATAGGTGTGGAATAAGCAGTTGGACATACCTGGTTTAAAGACATGGATTTGGACATCATCATTGTATGAACGACACAGAAAGCCATGAACTGGCCTAACTCTATGAAAGGAATATCCAAACACAGAGCTCTGGCATATTCCATTATAAAATGAAGAGATTTGGACAGGACAGGAAAGGAAAGGAAAAAGGAATGGAAAGAAAAAAGAAACGGGTTTTTTAAATCACCAAAAGAGACAACAACCAGAAAATCTATGCTACAGACGTCATTAATGCCCAACACTTCCTCTCTGGTGGTGTCTTCTGACGGATGGTTGTTGCCTAGATGCTGTGACTCAGTGAACTGCAAACTGATACTATTCTAATCATTCTTTTATAATTTATTATCTAGAACATATGAAAAGGAAGAAACTTCCCTTGGACATCTATTTGGTTACCCTGAGTACAGCCCTTACAGAAATGGAAACAAAAGTTTGTTTCTTCTATTGATCGATTTTCAAAACAAGAGGTTGGTTCTCTAAAAATAGTGTCCACTGTCTATGTTCTTTTAAAATGTATTTTGCCATCATTGTGGACTGACACATTTAAACCTATGAGATGGTCTTAGATCCGTTACAGTTATCCTTTCGGAAGCTCAAATGGCCGCATCGCTGATTTGTGGGGGCCCACTGCAGCTGGCTTCTGCATCCCTCTGACACGACGCGTTCTTGGCTATCACGTCCCGTACAATTCCTGTGTCAGAACTGGAAATCAGCCATTTTTCCAGAGTCCTATTTCTCTCTTGGTTGGAAATAGTAATTAGAGACCACAATTTTGGCACAAAATTAGTTATACTTAACTGATCGTGTTTTCTAGGCTTTTTCAAAGAAAAGAGCTAGGAAATACATATTTTTTAAGACAAATATATCATAAGTTCATACTATTCTACCAATGAAACTTCAGTACTACTGGGTTTTAATCACATCAATGTTAGGTGTGCACCTTCTTTCTTTGCAGATTGTCAATATTAAGATAATTGCTCCCTTGCAACAATAAACACAAATTAGACTGCAAATAACAGTATCATTTATCATTCCATCACTTATGATATTTTCATTTAAAAATTTATAAATTTTTTTAGGTTTCCAAAAAATAACATGAACCAATTAATAAAACCTCTTGTAAAGAGTTGAATTTCACTTTTACCATGTTTGTGCCTCTGGGAAATTTTGTTTTGGGCACGGTAATTTAGTATTAGAATAAAATTGCACTGATCCCTTTAAATATTAGTGCAAGTAGGTGTTTATTTTTATAATAACTAAAAACATAGAGTTGATTTATTTATTCATACATTCATTCATTTAGCAATTGTGTTTTTAGGGTTTATTTCATTACTTGCACTATACAGTCAAATCACTCTTTCTTACAGTCGTTCAAAATAGTTCTCCAAGCATTTTTTTTCTGCCGACTAAAATATACAGTCAAGTTCACTTGTTTCATTTTATTTCTTATTTCCATGGATTTTTTAAATTTGTCTTATGTTGATGTAAAATATTTACAGGAGTCCAAAGTTAATTTTACAAAAATTATAGACTCAAAAATATTTCTGTTTTATGCCAATCTTCTCCACTGTATTCCCTCCCTACCCTTTAGGTAACTCCTTATTTATTTGTTTCTGCTAAATAATTTCTCCTTCCTAAATCATCCCATGTTTGAATAAGCAAATATTTATCTATATTCACACATGCTTTTTTCACACACTTAAATCCACCTTGATTCCTTTACTCATAAATATATCCTAGAGATCAATCCAGAGTTGTATATTAGAGATATTCCTCATTGCTTTTTATAGATCTATATGACTCTGTTTTGGTGAATATAGCATAGTTTATTCAAGCAGGTCCTTCTTCAACTTGTTTGTTATTGGGGAATATTTCCATTGTATTGTGCACTTAAAAGAATGCTGAAATAATTAATCTTACACATCCATCTTTTGCATTCTTACCGCCATTTAAAGAAACAGATTCCTAAAAATGTAACTGTTGTCAAGTATACAGACAGTGCCAAAAAAATGTATACACATATTAAGAAAGGAATAAACTGTATTAAAATGGTAATAATATATACCGATAATAAAACAAGTCATGTTTGACTTCTACAATTACAAGAGGTGCTCAAAGTGGTCACCATCAGTGTCCAGACACTTCTGATGATGGCAAACTATGGCTTGAGCAACGTTGACCAAAGTGTCCACTTGTGTCACTGCGCGTGCCGTTTCAGTTTCTTCCCGAAGTACTGCCTGTGTAGCTGGTTTTCTACGGTACAACCCATCCTTTAAGGTCATTCACAAGAAGAAGTCAATGGGTGTTAAGTCAGGAGAACGTGGGGAAACTCAAATTCATTCTTGAATTTCAAATACCACTTCAAAATTGTCTTGCGTGCCTCCAATGACACCTGTGCTTCTGCCATTTTCTTTGACTGTCCTGCCAGTTGCATGGTGACACTAGCATTCATTTGATTAACGCTGTCTTTTGAGTGAACATCATACTATACATTGCTACCACAATTCAATTCACCTTGGAAAAATAATACACAGATAAAATCTCTTAAAATGAGTATACAGTTTTTGGTACCCACGGTATATAGAGTTATTGTAGATATTCCAAATGTTTACATATGTTTATACAAATGAGTATATATTTATACATATGTAAATATATATATGAGGGCTGTCTGGAAAAAATCCAGCCATAAATGCCTCTATTTTTCATATTACATGGATGGATACTTTCTGGACAGCCCTTGCATATATTTTTCCATAATATATTTGCCTCACCACCCAATTACTTTGCAATTCTAGAACATTTTTCAATCTGCCAAATAAGAAATGGTATCTCTTGAGAGTTCCCTGGTGGTGTAGTGGCTTAAGGTTTCGGCGCTGGCACTGTCAACACTGTGGCCTGGGTTCGATTCCCAGCCAGGGAACTACCCACATACCAAAAAGCAAAAAAAAAAAAAAAAACAGAAATAGCATCTCAGTGTCAATTTAATTGTGGTTCTATGTTACAGTTTACCATTTTTCATATGTTTAAGAACCATTTGCATTTATGTGTGAATTTGCTGTTTATTTCTCTATAAATTTGACTTCTTTTCTTTTTCTACATTCAGAAATCCTTCATATCTGCATTTTTAATACAACTGTATTCCCAACATGCATATGATTTTTAAAATTATGTTCACTCTTTGAATATTATTATTGTATCCTGGGCATGTTCCAAGTTATTCGCCCTAAACATATTCCACCAGGATTGTAACAGTAGAACATGTATGGGTAAAATGGATGAAATTTCACTGTATAAGGAACTTAGAAAATGTCACTTTTTCATGTACATATATACATATATGCATTTATATATAATGCTTTAATGAACAACTCTTCATATAAATTATTTTTCTGTATTTTATATTTATGGCAGAAATACTGCAAAAGAAACAAATTTATGTACAAGTTCATAAATTTTTTTTAGGTTTCCATAAAAAATATAAACCAATTCATAAAACCTCTTATAAAGGGTTGAATTTCACTGTTTTCATATTTGTGCCTGGCCTGCATGATGATTTGTGATTTGGGGATTGCAATTTAGTATTATAATAAATTTGCATTGGATCCCTTTAAATATAGCTGAAAGTAGGCCTTTTTAATTTTAAGTATTTCTTTATATTTGTGATTTCTCCGTCCACATTAATATTGATATCTTTGTCGTAAATACATATGTATATATATATAATTGTGGTAGTATTTTCTACACATGTATTTGCTGTGGTGACCTGTCATAATATTGTATTTTCACTCACAAATTAATAATCATATATAAGTTACATATTCCTCTTGATATTTTTCTCTTACAAGTAACTTAGAAGACTTTAAATACCCTAGATTTATTAAAAAATTCGATATTTATGTTGAGTTAAACTAAAACTTAAACATGATTATGTGGAGAGATGTCAATTTTCTTCAAATTGCTAATAAACCACCATAATGTGTTTATGTAATAATGCTCCATGTTTTCACTGATTTCTGATAAAACTTAAATTATATACATTATGAAACTGGTTGAGATTTATCAATTGATGGCACATCTCATATTAATATTAAATGGCTTCTTTTAGTACCATGTATGCACACAAGGCACTTTCAGGAAATGAACAATTTCTGTAAAGTAATTAACTCATACAGTCAATTTATAACCAATTTAGTCTCTTCCACGGAAGCTTTCTTCATTGAGAACTAGCTTACTCTTTTCCTAAACATCCCACATGCACTTCAGAAGGCAACACAGGCTGCATCTGCCATACCCAGAACTTTAAATCAATTCCAGTCTTCTTCATTTGTAACTTCTCTTCTACCATAACTATATATTAAAATACTATTATACTCCCAGTTTCCTATTTTTTCAATATTAATATTTAGTTTTTATGGTTCCCTTAACACATTTATTGACTACTTGTACTAAAGAAAGCGAGCACTCACTAATATCACTAACATCACTCTTGGTTTCATTCTCTTCTCCTTTTCTTCCTGGGATAGTGCACAGGTGTATTGCCCACCGCTCTTGGTTTAGGTGAGGCCACCTGCTGAGACTCTGGCCAACACATACGGAGTGATATCCCTATGATATAGGCCAGTTTAGGACTGATCTCTAAACGCCTTCTCACGACCCTTCACACTTTCTCTTCACCTGCGCATTGCCTATATTCTGAAACATGAGTGGAGAATGGCAGGGCTCCACAGTGGTTCCCAGCGTTTTCCCATGTGTGCACCCCTTTTAAACCCATTTCTAGAAATTGTACCCCTTGTTTTGAAAACAGCTATTTTTAAATACTGACACTTTTGTTCAGTGTCTAATTTCATGTAAAATAGTGGAAATTAGGTCATAAGTTAGGAAAGAAAAATTACTACACTAAAAGTACAAACCTCAGATTTAGTTTTACAATATTTGTAGCAGTTAAATATTGATCATGATGCTCAAGTATTTAACTTTTAATTTATTATTAATAATATATATGTTATCTGAATAGTATGTAATTATTGTTATGCAGATGACTAAGTGATTGAAATATTGTTAGTGAGATCGTTGAGCTTGCTTTGATGCCCTTAGTTTCTTGAAAACGGGCTAAAAAATGCAAGCTACAGTCTTAAATCCAGACTTGCATTAAGCTGCTTGAGGTACTTATTTTTTATGAAGGTGTAAGAAGAAAAAGCTCTCTCCACTAGTTCAGTATTAGTAAATGGCAAGAGGTATTTGAGGGCCTTCTCATTGAGCTGTTCATATCCCTCACTGACCTCTACCCAAAAGGTAATAAGATATTTTCTTTTAAAATCAGAATTTAAAGAAGAATCGGTTGAAAGTTAGATTAACTGCTCTTTCTTGACAGTTCAGCTTCTTTGAAGAATTTTTCATTGAAGTATCTGCAATCCAGTTGTTTTCTTTTCCACGTTGAGGGAAGTACTTATAAACGACATTTTAAGACCTTCCAAGTGACTTACAATATTCTCCTCCATGTTTTGGGACAGGTGTAAGTCATTCTCAGATAAAAAATTGTGTAGAGTTTCAAAAACTTCAGGCTGACCTCTTTCAATACACATTTCCAATTTTTTAAATGTTGAGTGAATTTTGTTGGTTACTTTGAATACAGTGATTGAGCTGTTTTGAAGTCCCAAGTTGAGTCTGTTTATTTCTAGAAAAATATCTGATAGATATGCAAAACTTTGAAGCCAAGCACTGTCCTGAAACTTTGGAACAACAGGGAAATGATGGTTCAAAAAGTACCTGGACTTCATGTCTACGTTCAAACATCCATCTAAGTACTTTGTCATGAGACAGCCACCTGACCTCTGTCTGC
The DNA here is from genome assembly GCA_004026885.1 of Lyroderma lyra. Taxonomy (NCBI): domain Eukaryota; kingdom Metazoa; phylum Chordata; class Mammalia; order Chiroptera; family Megadermatidae; genus Lyroderma; species Lyroderma lyra. The sequence continues at coordinate 29,360 of PVJL010009300.1, forward strand.
TGTGAATGCTGTTCATTTTTCCACACAGCGCTTTACACAATGTGGAGTTTCATGGTTGTGCCTTAATAAAGTTCACAACTTTTACAGCCTTATGGAGAACATCTTTCAGTTCACTAGGACGAGGCTTGGAGGCAAGCTTTGACTATGAATGCAGCAGTGACTCCATGGTACATGGGGAGCTCCTTCATTAATTCAGCCGCGTAGGCCTGTAAAACAGCCTGACACAGGCTTGCCTCCGTCCGTGCACACATCACAACAGTTCACCCAACTAATGTCCTTTTCAATGAAATAACCATTGATTGCATTAAAATATCCTCACTTGTGTTACATTCTGTCAATGGGTAACAAAGCAACAGGTTTTCCTCAATTTCATTTCCTACCAGGTACCTCATGATGAGGAGCAAAATGGATAATCAGCAACATCGCTAACCTAGTTGGAAAAGAATATACTTTTTATAATTCTATGTACTATAATACTGCAGCTTCAACATCGTCAGGCATTTCCTGAATTCATCAAGACACTGTATTGTTTAAAAAAGAGATAGTACTGATTTTGCAGACATGATCTTAATACAAGGAGAAATGAAACCTTCAGCTGTGGTGTGGTTTTTACCATTTAGCTCTGTGATAAGCAATATGGTATGAAGCCTCATCTGCATTCTTAATTGTTTTTCTTTCCTGACATCATGTATGAAGTAATGATTGGACACTTTCCTAAGGACTAAAAATAATGAATTTCCTTGTTTCCATACATAGGATGTTTAGTTTCTAAATGTTGCATGAGTAGAGAGGGTTTCATGCAACCATTGGATAGTATTTCCCCACACACAACACACAAAAGCTCAGGACAGTCATCATCACCTACAAATGAAAATCCATATTTAATACACCCTGCAGAATACCTCCTCTCTTTCTGTGTGTGTCTGAGGCCGCACCTTTTTACTATCTGCTGGTGTGGGTGTGCTTGTAGCTGCAGAAGTGTGTTGAAAAGTACTTGAGATGGGTTATAATCCACATTTTACCATTCCTGTTTTCAGCCACTGATCCATAAATGACATGCTTAAACATCACTGACAATAATACCTGAAATTATATTAAACATTAAATTAAAAAAACTACTTGAAAAAAATCTCGATTAAAGACAACACACTTATTTTTACTTAGTCAACAACTAAACTGATCAAACAGTCGGGCTATGAATGTATTTATGTTTGGAGATGTTCTAGAAATATTGCAAATCAACTGTTCTAAAACTGTTGAGGAATGATTGGTAGAAGAGCAGTTTGGGGTAAGGATTCATAGCCATGCCCTCACCAATTGTCATTGGCTGATATGATCTAATTTTGAAGTGCCTCCATTAATGGTGATTCTAACTGCATATTATGTTCTATAACTAACATTCTGCATGTTTTAACTTTACTTGTTTTTCACCATTACTGGTTATTTTTTGCATACCCATGAATGGCCCAGCACATACCCCAGGGGTACTCATACTACCACTTGAGAACTGATGCTCTAGAACAGCGATTCTCAACCATGGGTCGTGACCCCTTTCGGCGTCGAACAACCCTTTCACAGGGGTCGCCTAAGACCATCGGAAAACACGTATCAGATATTTACATGATGGTTCATAACATTAGCAAAATTACAGTTATGAAGTAGCAACGACAATAATGTTATGGGGGTCACCACAACATGAGGAGCTGTATTAAAAGGTCGCGGCATTAGGAAGGTTGAGAACCACTGCTCTGGAAGATGACAAAGCAACGGACTCATAGAAAACCATTCGAAGTTAAGAAAGTACCTGCACTGAATTGCAACATTACATAGATTTACTGTGTTAAATCACTAACACGGTTTGTTACAGCAGGTAACTCAGCAGGGATAACACAAGACACTGCTTTCTCTCTGTGAATGAATATTTTAGCAAGGTACAAAGATTCCCTTTATTCTGCTTAATGTCTTGTACTTTAAATTCTCTATTATTTCTATATTATATAATGATTTATTTACTTGCAACCATCTTGTCTCAAAAAGCATTTGAGGCAATTAATACTGCTATTTTTGCTTTTCTGGGAAAAGCTGGACTCATAAAATTTTTTTCATGCTTTCATTTTTAATTTCTTCAGGTCTGTGTTATATTTCCATTAAAAGTTCTTTATTTTTACTTGGATATTCATAACTATTTTTTTTCTTTATTTGTGGAATCCTGGCAATTTTTTTCAAGAGATATCTAAGTACAAATTTCTTCGCAGTGTTTTTCCCAGATAATAATGAACCTATGAGTAAATGGTCTTAATACTTTAATAAATTAATATGCTTTTTATTATTCTTCTATTTTATTTCTTCTGTTTCCTTCTTTGAAAAGAGTCATTACTTGGAGGTTTGATTTCCGTGATTATCCTCTATTTATGTAATTTTCATTCCATGAATTTTCTTCTTTATAATTTGTGTTCTGTGAATATTTATTTCTTTTCCCCAAATGATGCACTGTATTGTACTCTTAAGTCTACTATATATTGCTTTGTTCCTTATTTTATTTAATCGTACTTTCTTTTCACATTCTATGTTGTTCTTTTAAATAGTTTTCTCTTGCTTTATTCATCATTTTATGATTTATTTAAAAATGAAAGCAGATATCCTCTTTAAAATATAATTCATGACTAAAATTGTATCAAGAGAGACTCTCACTGAGTCCTGACAACCTTCTTTCCCTTTCCATGTGTCCACACATGAAAGGAAAGCTCTTATGGAGTAGTGTTAAAGAGCCAACAGGAACTGGGGATTGATCCAGGTTGTTCACAGGTCTATCGTACTCTGCTTAAGATGGGCCAGGACGTACCTCTGTGACATGTGAAACTGGAGGACAGGCCGAGAAGTTTCTAGAGAAAAAGCTGACCTGCATAAGGCTTACCTAACTTACAACTTAACATCAGCTATTTCAAAGTCCTTCATGTGTAATTTCATTTTCTTCTTCCAGGTAACTGAAACAAGTACATTTAGTCGAATCAGAAAGAGTATTTCCTTTCTCTAAGGCCATGGTGAACACAGCAAGAAAACAAAAGAGAGAGTGTACACAAGAGTTATTTGCCCTGTGACTGAGTTTCTCTAAAGATCATATGAAAGAGCAAAAGGGAAGTCCACACAGAGGCTTCATAACTGGGTACTGAGTTAGGGTCCCTGTTCTGTAACTAAAAATCACATCCCTAGCTGACTCGGGTCCACTTCCACGAGTTTGTAACTAGAGACCCATCTCAGACTCAGCTAAGATTCGTTCGTGCATGAGTGTTAAACAGGTGGTCAGATTCATTTTTCAGGGATGGTTTACATGAGGAGGTTTGGATGAAGGAAGGAGGAGCAGGTGGACTGGGTAACCTGAGAAAGGAAATGACATCGTGAGATCAACTAGTGATGGCAATCCCGGTTCTCCTGGTCTGTGCTGGGGGAACTAACGTTCGAGTCTTATCAAGAGAGAGACTGCAGGCAGAACTTCAGAAGGGATTTGAGGAAATCAGAATACAAGCAGGCATGTGCTTTCAAGCCTAAGTAAATGGAACTCAGGGTAGGGATGGGGCAACCTCTCCACTTCGTGGGAAATATATGAGAAGGGTCTTAATATGAGTAATGGTCCACTTTCCCCTTCCTGGTCTTGGTGCGATTGCTATCAAATACGTATTTTATTTCTTAATGTATTGAAAATCCCAAATGTCATTATCATTATTACTGGTTTAAAATGGTCAGTTTCCTCATAAAAAGATTTTTAAAAAAGAAGTATTTTATGTTTACCCACAGATTTACCATTCCAGTGTTCTTGGTTCTTTTGCTTAGATCTCTAGGGCATTTTTTTTTATCACCTGTATCTTCAAATATGCTCAATGTCTTCTCTATTTTCTTGAACACATAAAATGTAATTATACTTATTTTTATCTTCTCTATTTATTAGACAATCTTTATTACTTTTCACAGTGTTGTTACCATTTTTTTTTCTTTATGGTGAACTGTATTTCCCCATTTCCTTGCATCTCTATTAATTTCTGATTGAATGTCAGGCCTTTTTTTTAAATCTTACATTACTGAGTGCTGAATATTTTTCTATTTCTATAAATATTCTTGAGCATTGTATCGGGAGCAGTTAAATTACTTAGAAACAGCCTCATCCATTTGAACTTTGCTTTTAAACTCTGATGTGGAAGATCAAGTTAGTCTTTAGTTGAAGATCAATTTTACCTCACCACTGAGGCAATAATCTTTCAAATGCTCTACCTGATTTTCCATGAATTACACAGTTTCCCACTTTGGCTGGTGGTGATATAAATTCCGATTTTTATGGATTATGGAGATGGTTTCCTTTGTTGCTTTTTTTGTTGTTGAGTGGTTGGATGGTTGTATGAATGGGTGTTTGGGTGGGTGGGTGGGTGGTTAGCTGGTTGGTTGGTTGGTTGGTTGTCTGGACTCCCAGCCTCAGGTAGTTTCCTCACATATATAGTACACCAATAGGTACTCAGTTAAAGACTTGAGGGTGATCCCCTTTCAGATCTTTGGAGTTTTTTGTGTAATGCTCTATTCTCTGGTAATCAGTCCTGAAAATTCTAGCTACTGTGACCTTTCTATGTTCCCAATTCTATCTCCTTAAGTTAAGGACATGACTGAACTCCTTCAGTCTTGGCAGCTCCTACTGCAATGTCTTCTGGAATTTCTCTCCAGACGGTAAGCTCCAACAATTTCAGGACTTGCTTCAATTGCTAATTCTGTTTCAGTGATCACTGCTCTCTGTTGTCCAGTGTTCAATGTCTGTAAACCATTGTTTTACATATTTTGTCTGGTTTTTAATTGTTTCAGGCTGGAGGTTATCCCTGAGCCTTATTACTTTATGTTCTCCAGAAGGAGAATTCCCCTAAACCACTTTTTTGAAGGGTTGTTTCTTCCCATTAATGTGTCTTTATGCATTCTAATATATACATTGTTTAATTTTGGTCTCCTTGGTCTATGAATTGCAGTACCAGTGTTACATGAATTTCATGAATGAAATTTCATAATATATCTATTTGTATTTTCATAATTCTCTTACTCATAGTTTTGTTCTTCCACATGAACTTTAGAATCATTGTCAGACACCTTTAGCAAACTCTGTCTGTTTTTTCATTAGCATTACAGTGACTACATATATTGATTTTGAGATACTTGAAAATTTCACAGCATTTTTCTTACTTTTTTTTAATATTGTGTTTCTTCCCAAAGCAAGGCATATCTCTATTATACTCTGTATTTTCTTCCTGTACTGACCCTATGATGGAATTACACAGTTTTCTTTGTATAGTCTCTCTACACTTATGGTGAGGCTTTAAGTATTTTAAAGTATTTATTGCTATTTTCAATTGTCTATTTTCCCCAATGACCTATCTTTCCTAATTAGAATTTTTATATGGAAAGGTTTTGCTTTTGACACTTAAAATTTTAACTGACCACATAACCTATTACCTCATGGTTTCTAATGGTTTCTTAGTTAATGCTCTTGAATTTATAAATTATGCTATTTTTAAGTTTTCCTTTCTAGCACATAAAACTTATGCTGTACACTGCATTAAGTAGTTTTCCAAAATAATACTCTAATATATCATAAACAGTATACTAGCTTGTCTGGCTTCTGATTTTCTTAGAAATTCTCCTATTTCATCCTTAAACATAATGCTAAACATTGTCTTATAATATAGATTTGGTTATTTTTGCATTTAAAAAATATCCGCCCATCCTTATATATTTTGGAGAAAAAGAGCTTACTAAAAACATTAATATTTGTAAAAAGTTGTATCAACTAGAAAAAGCACCAGATGAAGGATAAACATATTTTAAACTAGTTTGGGTGATGAAATATTTTTTTCACAATGAAATCTGTACTGAAACTACACACAAGCAGGTAAAAGTTTATTTGCTTTAAAGACAGGGGCAATAAGCTCTAGTGAAGGAAGCTTTAAGCCCCTGGCCACACCCTTCTGTGGTCTCTGGGGTACAGCTATACCCTCCAGGGCTCCTTTCCCTCTGCAGCCTGACACCTGGCAGTGATGACCCAATCTGACTATTCACAGGCATCTCTGGAAAACTGTGCACATGGAGTCCCAAGGCGGGATTGTCCTGAGAGTCTGATTCTGCCATTCTGGGGAGGAGAGTGGGACTCTGTGCTGAAAATATTTTCCAGAAAACCCTGTGATTGAGCTAGTTTTCAGTCACTGCTCTGGACCATTTGAGGTCTTTACTGTGTTATATGATCAGCTTTGTAGTATTATACTATCCTGTAAACATTAAAAATATTAACACAAGTATATCATCCTAATATGCTTTGAATGCAAATGAGGTGAAAAATGAAATAAAGTCATGTATTCATAGGTGTCCTACTATGCCATATTTTTCTTAGCATATCAAGAAAATAAGTGATGCATAATTTGGTCAGTGCTACTTTTTGGCCAAGGTCTCTGCAGAAGTGTTGGAAAATTACTTTTAAAAACAAAGGAAAAATAGAAGAATTTAGATGGTTTTATTAATCTTGACTAGATGTGTTCAAGAAAACTATTATTCACTGTGGTTAAGCAACACATATACATATATCTTTTATTAAAGAGAGAATTGACATAATGACACTATTATTCAAATGCATTATAATGCTGAAAGTATTCATGTTGCCCAAGTTTCTGCCCAGAGTGACTATATTAATGATCAATTCATTCTGCCACAGAGAACAAAGAAACATTTTTTACTTTACTATGGGCTATAATGGACCCTGTAACTAAGTCACATAAAACGTTGCAGTAAACCAATGTAATTAAGAGTCATTGGTGGAACTTTTTTCTACATGTCTTTTTAAGATAGAAAGAAAGAAATCTATCTATTGAAAGCTTTATTTGAAATAATAAAACTACAGCATAAAATACATGGAAAGAGGCAAATAGATTCCCCACAGTCAATCAGCAGGAAAGAGGCTGGGACAAAGAAGATTGGGTTAAAAAATACACCAAAATGTAAAATTAATAAATCTTTTTGATTTCCAGTGGTTGAGGACACTAGAATTCACCATAAGTTTTGTTTTCTATAAGAACTTGTATGTTCAAAACCCCTTTTCCATGTTGGGATACCTTTTCTGTAAAAGGTTAAAACAGTATCCAAATGCAGCTATTCTACTGTGAACCGTGTAAGAAATTGGCGTGGTGAAACCCAAGTTTTCTTTTTCTCTTGTAAAATGTGGTAACTGAAACTTGCCGGGTACAGAAACGTACTTTTCTTACTCTTTCCAACAAATACGCATTCTGGTGAGTGTGGATTCTTCTTATGTGAATGTCTTTACTCAGTCACTCAACAAATATTTAGTAAGTGCCTAAAATATGCCCAATATGATTCTAGGACCTTTCTTCTGGAGCTTGCACTGGAGAGAAGCACATGTTGTACTTTCTGTATCTCATGAGAGGGCATAGCAACTATCTAGACACAAACAGATGTAAGAAAGAGAAGCACAAGCTTCACATACTTTGTATTAATTTCTTAGTACCTGGGTGTCTCTAAACACATATAAATATTTTCCAAGTAATATAAAAGGCTAACTTAAACAATCCAAAATAATTTTTAAGATACGGTGTGGATGAGTGTTGTAGTTCTCAGACAGTTATGCCTTTTGTAAAAGGAGAAACAGACATCATTTCCATAGCCACCCAAAACGGGAAGAGAAATCCTAGGTCGGCTAATGGAAATACGAAATCTGGTGTATTTTCAGGAGCTGTCAGAGAACAAACTAAAATGATAGATGTGAAAATAGCAAAGCTTTAACCATATGAGGTCGAACAATTAATTTCACAAATTCATCCTAGAAAAAGTGCTACATACCTCACTGCTGAGTATCACTACGGTCATCTCAGAAGTTCTCCCCTTGGGAAGCTGTGCACTGACACCAGCGCCTAGTCCACTCCTCAAAGTAATTTTGGAACTCTTTTTCTGGAATGGCCATCAGAGCTGTCATTGGACCCCAAATCTGACAACTAAGTTCGCGAACTTGCCATTGTGTACTTACATTGGCAGCGCTGTACAAACACTAGGATGAGTTCACGAAATTAATTGTCCAACCTCTAAAAACAGCCTGAGTTTTTGATGGAAATAACATGTAAATTCAACCTATTTTGAGAAACTACTTATTAAGAGACATGAGGAAATTCAGCAAGGCCTATGAAAGAAAGCAGTTTGGGCCAGAGTACTCATAAAAATTACTGACTTGATTCATGGACTTACAATACAATTATTCTTCATGATATGTTTTAACAAAAAAATCTTTCTATTTAAGTTACTTACCCAGTTCAAAAATGAATGACAACTTGGTAGTCCGTTAAAGAAACAATCACATAAAATAAACCTGCTTTACCCAGGACTTTACTTACAGTCTTGGAGGAAGTACTTCATGATTTCTAAATTATCACATACTCCAATATGATGTCCACTCTGATTTCAATGCGTTAGTAAAAGTTTGGTTTTAAATTTCGAAAGTAAAACATCTGTAATTTAAAGACTAAAATTCTCAGCTGGCTAAGTGACCACCTATTCATACCCTGTGACCAAAACGTTTGAAAGGAGATTTCTTTTATGTTTATGTTTCTTGCTTTGGCATTTTCCTGCAATTTCCTGATCTTAAATTGTGTGAACGCAGACACTGAGTATGCATTAGCTAGTTAGCATGAAACTGATGACATAGCAGAGTCAAGCCCATTAGAAAGAAAAATGTTTGCTGAAGAGACAGGCAGATTTAATGATACTGTAAATTGTTCCTAGTTACAGGAAAGTTGTGTTTTTATTTTATCTGTGGCATTTCATTTCAACCAAAATAAGGAGAAGTGATACACAAAAGTAAATAATTGATAATAACAACATTATCTACAAGCCTTAAAATTGTTGAAGGCAAAATAGCTTAAATGATTCTTAATGCCTTTCAGGCACATCTGAGTCAAATAAGGTAATTATTCTTTAAAATGCTTACACAAAGTCTGATTTGCATGCTAGTAATTGCTATGCCTTGTGGCATCCAGCAATTGACACAGCAATGATTTTAATTATTGTAATTTCATCAGTATAAATACTTCAAAGTTATGCAAATACTATCTCATAATCCACACAGACAGCTCCAAGTATTTGATTTACTCGCCCTGTAAGTCTCTTTTGTCTGCACAGTTGACTCTCAGATGCGACTCTGCATTGCAATTGAAGCCTTTCACTCACATCAAAGCTCTAAATCATAACAAGATGAGCGAAATTTACAAAGAGTGACACTTCAAACATTGAGTTGCAAATACAATTATAAGATGAAATACAAAAAGGACTTTGCTTTTTATATTTCTGTGAAGCCCAGATACCTGCAGCTAATCGTGTCTCATGTTTCCCCGACATGAGGAAGTAGATACAACTCCAACAAATGCCTTTGAATGAATAAGAACAAAAAAATACCCTCCCTGTTACATGATTCACTTAAATGCTACAATAGTCAAATCTTACTGTTACACAGTGAATTATCATCAGTATTATAATCACTCATACCCTCGGCTAACAGAAGGGACTGATCTACAAAGAAGGCTTCCCTCAAGATAAAACGATTCATCATTAGGAAACCTCAGACTCTCACTCTTGAACTCTCTGGGTGTAGAAACTCTTACAATTGTATATCCCTACCATTTGGGAACCTATGTTTTCTCAAAAATGCTATTACCATAAGCAGTTACACTTTTACACTCTTGGGTAAAGCTAAAATCATTCTGCAGGAGCCAAAAAAACACAACTGGTCATGTTTAAGAATATTTTAAAACCTACCTATGCTCTTATTTTATGTATACAAATTGATTTAGAACATTATTGGCAGATATGATTTTACATTCTTTATAGTTGATAGGCTTTTTATTCTCATGTTGGAAAAATACATGCAACTTATGTCTCACTAATGACCACTTTTTCAATCTAGTCTCATCATTCAGAAATGCGTTAGGTTGCAAATAGAAGAGACACAGCAAAAGACAATGGCAAGGTGTCATTTTCCACAGAGAACCGTGAGGGAAAGCTCACTGGCTATTTGACAGGTGCACAAAGGAATCCTTGTTTCTTCGCAGGGTCTTATGCACAAGTACCCAGTATCAGATTCTCTATGCCCAGAAAGGCATTTTCCCACGAGCTTAAGTGGACAGAGAAGGTGACACATGTTTGCTCCACTTCAAAAATTCTGCTTTGTGAGTTGGTATGTTAGACAAAAATTCTAAGATGACACCCAATGAGTCATCTCTTACAATCCCCTCTCCTCAAGCATGGATGAAATTCTAACTTGCTTGTAGGCAAGAGACTATAACGAAGGTGGTATGGTAGGTACTCTCTTGATTAGGCTCTATCATATGCAAAGGTGATAGGACAGTCACCGTTATTACGTTACATTGTATATGACTCAGTCTTCACAGATGAGAGTGAGACTTTCTCCTCCTGGGCTTGAAGAAGGGAGCTGCCATGTTGTGAGGGAAAGAGCACCACCTGGCAAAGAAATGCAGGGTGGCCTCCAGGGGCTAAGAGTGATCCTCTGCTGAAAAGCACCGAGTAAATGGGAAGTTCACTCCTACAACCAGAAGGAACTGATTTTCGCCAACAACTGCATGAGTATGCAAGGAAAGCTCAGGTCCCTAGGGAAAAACCACCCAGTAATGACACCTGGATTGTAGCTACGGGGATCCTGAGCAGAGGACCCAGATGAATCACGTTCCCACCCCTGATGCACAGAAACCATGAGAAAACGAATTCATGTTTTACACCATCAAGGGTGCAGAAATCTGTTTCACAGAGACAGAAAGCAGAAATAGCTGATAGCACTGAAATGTGATGACTGGATTTTGAGCAATATAAGTGTGTGTACACGCATGTGTTCGTGCAAAATAGTCTAATCATTTTGTCTCTATCGCAGCTGGTCTCAGTGGTCCCTGGAAGATGGACCCCTGCACAGGTGTCCAAGTCACTGATCTGACCACAGAGTCCCCGAAGTAAACACAACGATTCGACGAGTGGCTATAGGGAGGACATTACCAGGAAACTCTGCTGGCGCTACACTGCAATTCACTGTTTTCTTTCCTTTTCACTTTTTGCCCTTCTAACTGAAGTGATAAAATGCGTTTCCTAACTATACAACAAAGTGGTACTGAAGGAGTTATTTAGAAACTATGGTTCATGGGGTGGAAGAGAACATGCACACTCACCGAGGCATAGAATAAATTAAAATGCAAGTCTAATTCCTATTACTTCCTAAAATGACAACTTTGGACATTATGAAAATTCTCTGGCACCGTCTTAGCCCACTATAAATTGGGACTAATGAGACTTGGCTTAATGGTCTATTGTAAGGATGAGAAATAATATTAAGTATGGCGGCTGGCAAATTGTAGCTGCTATGATAATGATGATAGAAAAAAAGACTGAATTTTTTATTCAAAGTCTTTCAGGCAGATACATATTTTATACACATTTATATCAATGGTTTCAAAATTTGGTGGGGAAAAGCAGTGAATTATGAATAAACATAGTAGACCTAAGTATTCCAGCCTCAAGTCCTTCAGGCCATGTGACCTTAAGAAAGTCATAGAACTTCTAGACGTCTTTATCTCATCCATAAGTAGGAGGAACAGTATCTTTTTTACCTACTTCACAGAGTTTATGTGAATCTCAAAGACAACGACATATGTGGAACTCCATTATAATTTCATATAAATTCCAGGCATTTGAATTACTTTACAGAAGTACATATTTTTATTTATTGAGAAATCAAACATGTATTTCATGAGAATTCATCAGGGAGTTTATGAAAGTATTATCTTGGTCCAATTACTTATTTACATGTCCTAACATAAATTTTGCTTTCAAAAATATTTAAGAAAAATATCCTCAGCTATCTGACACCTGACCAAAAAAAAAAATGTCAACCTCATGCATTTCAACCTCACAAGTTGTAACTCAGGGTTTCCAACCTTTTGGCTTCCCTCAGCCACGCTAGCAGAAGAACTAACTGTCTCAGGCTGCACGTAAAATACACTGACACTAAAGATAGTTGATTAGCTAAAAAAAAAAAAAAAGTCGCAAAAAAAATCTCATAATGTTTTAAGGATCTGTGTTTGGTCACATTCAAAGCCGTCCTGGGCCCCAGGTTGGACGTGCCTGTTGTAATTCATACCTAAAAAAACACTCTTGCAAATTCATCTTGAACAAGGAGCAGGAAAAAAAGGACTCAAAAGCAACAGGGACACCAGAAAACAGACAGTGGCATCAACAGCTAGATGCACCCCATGTGACTAGCAAAGAAGCACATAAAGATAACAGCAGGAAGTCACCTTGCGTAGTCCTCAAGTGATAGGAGTGCCGTAACAATGGAATCCTATGTGAGCAAGAAAAGCCACAAAGAAACAACAACACATGGACACAGTCACTAGTTCAGTGGTTACCTGAGGGCAGGGGGGGAAGGGTGGAGGGAAGAAGGGGAATCACATATATGGTGATGGAAAGAGAACTGGCTCTGGGTGGTGAGCACACTATGCAGCACACAGACGATGCACAGAAGAATTGCACACCTGGAACCTATGCAACTCTTATGCATCACTGTCACCCCAATAAGTCTAACAATAAAAAGAAAAGCACTACAAACACAGCATTGATTGTGCACTACCTCCTAACAAGGCTAGACTTTCTCCAGTCTCCTCAGACGCGTTTTCATGGACAGGGCGGGTGCATGTCAAAGCTCTACTTGCTACTGCTTTAGTGGAGAGGGACACCTGCCACCGAGCACTCTAACCATCTACGTGGACCCCTTTCAAGTCCTGAATCTGTCTTTTGACATGTGTTTCATGTTATATAAACATGGATGTTCTTTACAAATACACCACCTACCTCCTTTAATCTACTTTTCTGTGAAAAATGGTCATTTTTGATTTGGAAGAGGGGAGATCGGATGACAGCCCGGAAGCAGTGTCAGAGAAGGAAAGAAAAGAAAAGGATATTAGAGGAAATAAAGGCAGGCACCCGGGGAATTGAAAATAAGATATAAAGGAGAAGGGGAAATGGAGAGAGAGGAAAACAGGGCCAAGAAAGAAGGGAAGAACTAGAGAAGCCAGCAGGGCTGTGGGAGAGCTGGCACGAGAAAAACAACACAGTAATTATTTGGGGGGCACTGCAGAGTCATCGAAGGGGACTAGAGTTGAGGCCAGGCAAGGACACTAAGGGGATATTAAATTAGCTAACTAGAAAAACCGGATCTTCAGATTTCATGGTTAAGGTAAACGAGATTAATATAAAGAGAAAGGAGCAGGATTTCAATCTTAGAATTATAAAATGTCAGCACTAGAGGATTATTTGGAGAGGACCAATGCTCAAATACTGTATGAGAGGTTGGTTCCAATCAACAACTCAAGGGTGAATTATTAGAATTTTTGTGTGTGTCTAAAGCAGAGACAAGTACTGTTTTTGAAATAGTCAGCAAGCAACCATACACGGTCTTGGCAAACAACACAGAAAAAGTTAGAACACGAGACATTAAATGTCCTTTACTGGGTACCTCTGAATATCAAATTAAATGTAAATTAGATGACATCCTTTTAGTTCCTAATAAGATCTGACATTTGCATAGAGCTTCATATTTAAAAAAGCAAAGGGGGAGGAAAAAGCATTTAGTGACTACTCACTGTACAAGGTCTGACGATTAATTGTGCGAACTCATCCTAGGAGTGCTACACACCTCACTGCTGACTATCACTGCGGTCACCTTCGAAGGACTCCCCTTGGGAAGCTGTGCACCGACGCCAACACCTAGTCCACCCTTCAAAGCAATTTTGGAATCCTCTTTCTGGAATGGCCATCAGGGCTGTTGTCGGACCCCAAAATGACAATGAAGTTCGCGAACTTGCCACCATGTGCTTATGTTGGCAGCTCTGTTCAAACAACTTGGTACCCTACCTACCTACAGACTGGAAAACCTTACCGAGTTGTTTGAACTGTACTGCCAACGTCAGCACATCGTGGCAAGTTCGCGAACTTCATTGTCAGATTTTTGAGTACGATGACAGCCCTGATGGCCATTACAGACAAAGAGTTCCAAAACTGCTCTGAAGGGTGGACTAGAGGCTGACGTTGGTGCACAGCTTCCCAAGGGGAGGACTTCGAAGGTGACCGTAGTGATAGTCAGCAATGAGGTGTGCAGCTCTTTGTCCAGGGTGAGTTTGTGAACTTAATTGTCCAACCTCATGTACTAAGCTTTATACATATTCTGCCTGAAAATCCATCCCTTGTTTATGATGTATGAAAACTGGTTCAGATGACAGAGTGATGTCCCCCAAATCATGTAGGTTGTAACTAAATGGAACCAGTATTGACCCTGGACATTTATTTCACTCTTCACGTGAGAGAAGGAAGATAGGAGGCAGGGAGTCAAAATGAGGAAGGGAGAAAGAAAAAATAATAGTGATAAAATCGCATCTTTGGTGTCAATTGCTGGGCACAGCTATGCTCCCCGCCACCTACCACTTCTGGGGCATAGGCCAAGATTCATGTTACATTTATATAGAAGGGGAGATTCAGTTTCAAAAAAGAAAAGCAACTTCTCCAAGTCTGCACATTCAGTAAGGCAGCCACATCCACTGTGTTTGACCCTGAAGATAGGACTCAGTTGTCATAAATGCTGTGTCACAGAGTTGAAGCAGAAACCAGTTTGTACTGAGGACCTGCCACATCTTAACTGGGTGACCACGGGCATGTCGCCCACCTTCTCTGGGTCTCAGCTGCTCTTTTCTCAATACTGGATAACAAATACCTAGCTTACCAGGTATCAAAAGCCTGCAGATAGATACACAGATGTTCACAATAAGAAGTCGCTATACTTAGGTAGATGTTTACGAGACTAGAAGATGCTAAACCGGAAATCAGAAGGATGGGGAAACAACTATGTGTAAGAACACTTATTTTGACCTAATAGTCAGGTGATTCAACTAAAATAGAAACCTTTAAATAGTATCATCAGTATTATCAAATCATCATCAAGATTAATTGAAAAACACGTTGTGCTATAAATTGTACTTGGTATTGTCACAGAGAGTCCCACTTGCACTTGTAAATAACACGGGAGAAATTATATTCACTAAAAACAAACAGCAATATTTCAGATGTATTATGACCATTTACAGACAAAGTAAAGGATAAGAAGAAAGACACGGAAAAACAAACAAGAGACTAGTGGAGAGAAAACTATATAACCACACTAATCAGTGTAAAGTCAACATAATCACATGACTTACACGCTAACATAACTTGTGAGAGCTGAGGACTTCAGTCTATAGGTGAGTAAACAATGCAGATAAGATTTTTCTGGTGTAGAAAATTCTTATATAAAGTTTATCCACATTCATTCCTGAAATTAATTTATTATCCAATTCATTCTTGAAATTCTGCATTGTCTTTCATTCAACCAAATGTAAACATATTCAGGCTTTGCGCTCTGGATCAGTTTATTAAAAAAAAAAAAAAAAAAATATATATATATATATATATATATAAATAAAAGCTGAATCTTCTACCCTTCTAAAATTAGGAAAGTAATTAGATATTTTATGGCTTCATCCGAGCTAGACGAAATTAAAGCAAAACTGAAGGTTTCTGACTGACTAGAGCTCATAATTTTTCCAAGTGTTTTAGCAAGTTAAGACACTGCTAACGAATTCACTTCCAACTCTATGGTGACAGCTTCGAGGACAACAGTGAACCCTAAATAACGACTGGCAGTGAGAACTCTGTGTGTAGACTTCCAAGCAGTTGTAGGCAAGATCAGGGACGTTTCATGATGGCTGACCATGACATGCGTAGAGAGGAGAGCTGTTAGACACTGCTGTTTGACGTCTCTCACAACCTTTCACAACCTAGTTCTTCTGTAATTTGAAAGGTAACTTCTGGTCAATGGAGGCATGTCAAGTAACTATGTCAAACCAGAATCGTGTCCTGATTCGTGTATGTTTACAACATTTGCCCTTGCAACTCTTCAAAATGTAAAAAAAAAAAAATCAATTTTAATGTAGCAATTAAAGTGACGTATAAATTATTATATGCAAATCATAATTAAAATGACTATGTATTGTGCATTTTTATAAACTGCTTTTAAAATAGCTATTGATAGTCATGTCTGCAAATCCCTAGAGTACATTTTTTTCAATAAAATTTGCAAATTTTGCATCATTAATTGATGTGCATCATAGCGTTAAACAACGTTGGCAGACAATCAGAATTAATTAGCATCCAATCGTTACTCAATTAAACCTATTTAAGACATGTTGGTGCACAAAGTACCTTTACAAAGCTAAGTGAAACCCATTTTTAAAACTGTATAATCTCTTCAGAAATAATTATAGAACCCACCAAAAAAATCATGTAAAAGGAACTTGTGACAATTAAATCACATGTACGATTTGTAATTACGCTGTTAAAGACTAAGCTATTAATCATAACTTAATAATTAAAAAGAAACAACTGACGATTAAGAGCTAGCAATGTATGTCCGCCAAGTACTATATCATCTAATCCACATGACAAAATTTGAAGACGGGATATTTATATTTCCATTTAAGAAATGATGAAATTAAGGAAGAAGGGTGTAACTAGAATGTCCAAGTTCACTTGACTACTAAATGTCAGAGCTAATAATCTAACTCAGGCAGACGGACTCCAAACTTTTCCCACTAATCAGAGCAATAGGCAGGTACAGAGTGCAAATTGTACTGAATTAACCCAGGTGCATCCCTGGTGCCCCAAGAAAAAGTGAGAAAAGGAGAACAACTCGTACCAGACCCAAGTCAGGCACCATTCCAATGGCACATGTTTGATTTTCAGGCTGGTAATTTTTAATCTTACATTTTTAAACCTTATCCCTAACTAGAGATTTTAGGCCAGGTTTTTCTAGGCAAAGGGGAGCTCCTTCTATGGCCATTGTTATTTAAATTTTTAATTTCCAACCCTAAAAGTTATTTTAGAATCGTAATAATTTGAAATGATGGTTCCTTGCTTCTTTGAATCTTATTTTCTAAACTGCAAAATAAATTATTTTATTAACCTCACAGTTTTGAGGAATAAACTAAATGGTATACCAAAACAGTAAAATTAAATTAAAAGGTATATAATATATTTGATAAAAGGCACCTGATAAATGTTTGTTGAATCTGTATTATTTCTGAGTTTTGGATCTTTATAATTTGAAAGACATAAGGACTTTTTTACAAAGGTCTAATATTTCATCAAAATTTGTTTTTACAGTGGGTAACGTCTGCTCCATATTCTCTCCTTACCCCAGTTAAATATAGATGTACACAATTATTTTCCTCTATTCAGGTGCCAGTAAAATAATTGTTATAATATGTAGCAAAACAAGCACTTATAACTTAATCCAAATGAAATGAATAAAAGTCAAGAGTGATTTTGATACACAGGGAGAAACTGAATTCCCAAGAACTCAATGACATACATATATTTAAAAACTGTTCTTAGTCTTAAAATTACGAGCTTTCTAGAACACACAACTAAGAATATTTTATGCACTGGGCTAAAGGCATTGTATGAAAGTATGTAGCTCAGAAGTTAAAGATAAATAGTGTGAAGAACGGAAATTTTCAGAAATGTACACCCTTTGATTACTCAAACCCACCTTTATAAAAATAATATTATATACCTGTCTTTTAGAAACAAGTTAAATAAGGTCTCCTACCCACAGCACAAACCCACACAGGTTCTGGCCAATAGATTATGATACATGAGTGACACATGCAACTCCACTGATGGTCAGACTGATTACTTTTCATAGTTGAGAACTTGAATAACTTTTCACAAAAATATAGAGTAAAAACCCGAGATTCAGAAATTACTAGGTAAAGCTTAGATTCTATGTCAAAAATAATGATATAGCTTCATATTGTTATTAGTCCTGGAGGAACGTCAAAAACACATTGCAATCAGTTGCATTTTACTTGCTTGAGAAACCAAAATTGATGTTATCCTGTGTGTAGTACAAATTTCCAAATAGTTGTGCTCTGGAAAACTTTCCTGGCCAAGCTACGCATTTTGTGACCGGAATAAAAGTTAAATAATTTCTCGAATGAACGTTAACATTTTAAAATCAACTGCTGAGAAGCAAATACGGTGTGCAAAAATTATTTGTTCCCTTTTGACACCAACTTCCTGTATATCATGCAACAGTTTTGCTACTTTTGAAAAGTATCATTTAATAACTGAGAAGATGCTTACTGTTTGCCCAGAATACACACACACACAAGTTAAAGAGAAAGCACGTTTATTCACTAGATCACAGATGACAGAATATGCACGTGCCTCAGAAACAGTCCCGTGCATCACAGCTTCCTTCCATGAGGAGGGAAGACTCCAGCCAGGTAATTTTTGCAGGCAGAGAACGGCTCCAAGGGTGACTAATGAGATCAAATACCTTCCCCATCTACATCATAGCCCTTCTGTCTGGTCTGGGTCGCAAGTGACTAGGAGTCGTCATTACCAGTTGATGGGTGTTTAATTGTCGGGGAGAAATGTGTGCTGGCATGGGTCCAACGCCCGAGCTCAGAGTTTAGTGTCACAGGAACCACAGAAGTGTGCTGGCTTTCTTCTCTAAAGGCATACTGCCCCATGGACAGAGACAAGAGGCAAAGCTCACTCGGCCCAGAGGAAACGTATTCGGAACGGAGATAAACACTTCCCCCCAGTTATGTACTCAGTAACTTCCCCTTTAAAATACAAATTTAGAGGATGGAGGAGAAGGTGACGTGGACATGACAAGGCTATACAGGTGTCAAAGACTGTGGAAACTGGGAGGGAACTACATGGTTTTGATCACGGCAAATAAGCTGTAGAAAAGATGTGGCACAGACCCCATAGGAACAAGGAGGAAAGTTCTCTCATCTGAGATACTGAGAAAGACAATCTTAAGGAGGTGACTTTTGACCTGATTCTGGAAGCTACTGTAAAATAAGAACAGGCCAGAAAAGAACCAAAAAGATGATTGCACAAAAATGTGAAGTTTGTTAAAAAGACAATGCCAAGGAATATAAAGATAGCATTTAGAGAGCAGGTACTGCCTTGGAGTTGGAGGAAAGAAGGTGAAGTTAACCCCCCAAAGCTGAGATGCATACTTTGAAGGAGAGGGTGTGGCTGCTGTCCACTACATGGGCATGGGGTCATGAGGAGGCCACAGTTCAGAGCAGGCAAGGGGAAGCCACCTGCTGGAGGGCCAGCCAAGCCTGCTGGGGAGGGAACACGATGGGCAACAGCTCTGCCGGCCTTACCGCAGAAGCCTGGCAGTGGCCTGGGAAAAAAGCATCAGAACCAGTAAGAGACCTGCCCCTGACAATGGCCTTGCGGTGACCCTCCAGCAGCCTCTGTTCACAGTGCCTCACTGCGCTGCTACACAAAAGCTGACCAACAAGAAATGTTCACAGGGTCCAACACCGGTGCCAAAGCTGGTCAAAGACAAGTGAATGCGGAGGTGAGGGGCCATCAATTAACAATGGGCAGAGTGACAGTTGGGAGGGGAGGCCACACAAGGCTAACAGGGACCTCACTGTAAGTAGGCAGGAAGTGCAGTTTTAAACCTCCATTCCAGGGGATTCTGATGCAGATAAGGTTTCCTGGACCACTTTTCCAGAGAGGGGTGCATTATGAAATGCAGAGGACTAAGATGCTCCATCTGTGTGTTAGCAAGTGCTTCCAAACAGAGGTAGATGGTAGACTGCAGTAGCGAAGGTGTGACTACTGTATTGGATTTTTCATTTCCTGCGCCAGCTTACTGAAGCTATCTGTCCTGACTTGATGTGCAGATAACTCCATAGCTATACAATCAGTTTAAAAAATATTAGACAAAATAACAGAAAAGTCACTAAAATGACAAAACACTCTCAAACACCACCAATATCAAATAAGACATTTGGCTTTTTGGCTCCATTGGTGACGTCAGGGTTTGCTAGCGATCTGCAGTATTGTGTGAAAAGTGGGCGCCCAGTTAATGTTACTGAGTGTCTTGCGGGCATTCCTAACTGACAGATGTTAACTGCACACGGGAGTAATGATCCTTTTCGTTTAGCCAGGGAAGACTGGGCTTCAGCCATGGGCAGCGTAAACCACAGAATCCTAAGGTGCTGTTTTGTTTCCAGGACATTACACATATTTTCATTTGAATGAGTGTAGTAAAGTTCCCAACATTTTCATTTTAGAGTCTGCATAGAAAACTAGATTTCCTGACTATCACTGGTATGCCAAAATCATTAAAAATTTGACCCATGTCAGAAAAAAATCGGTAAAATTTATGAAATATAATTCAAATTCAAGATCAAATATCGATTACAAAGAACAAGTTACAACTTCATAAAATACTTAGAATAGTGCCTGACAGCTAGTCAGTGAAGAGTACTGTTAATACCCCATGGAACCAAGAAAAGTAATGGTGACTCTGGTCGTGACAATTCAGGAGTTCCCAGTCGCTGTATAAATGGCTGAACTTCGAATTCACAGCCTCTCTCTATCGTTTTTTAGCTATGTGGCCATGAGCCATTTCACTTAACTTTCTGCACCTCAATTATACGTGTGTGTGTGTGTGTGTGTGTGTGTATGTGTGTACACACACATTTATAATTACCACTTACCATGTTAATGTGTCAGACACTGAACTAATCGATGAATTTCTCTCATCTCATTTAATTATCTCATTTATTCTTTGAGATACATCTTTAGCATGCAGATGAGAAAAGTGAGCCTCAGCCACAGGCACTAAGATGTTTACTGTCACGGGACTCACAAACGTCAGTGCTGACGCTCAAATGCAATCACACTTTCATTGTTGGGGGCTTGGGGACCCCCCCTCACTAAGTTTACTGCCCCCATCATGGGTCTAAACTGGAGAGCACAGGCTGACTATCAAGATCATGGAGAAGATGAAAATGTCAGCATCATTTTGCAAGGTTCTTTGTTCAAAAGTCTATAAACTGAATTACTTGGTATGCCCTGATAAATACAAATATATTTTTCATTGAATTTATTCTTTACCTAGAATATAAATATGCACAGAATGTGCACCCACATATACATTTATGAATATATAACTGCATGTGTATATTTGTGTGTATGTAGAGTCTATATATCGACTATCTATAAATATACAGTATATGTACACACAAGAACATGTATGTATGTGTGTGTCTACTGTACTTGGTGAAATGACGCTGAAATTTTAATCTTCTCCATGATTTTGTTTCTAAACCCATGGTCTATTGTAATAGTAGGGAACACATTTTTCTTATTTGAAATGAACAAGTACATGAAGTATTTTTCTTACCTTCCAAATAAATCAATAAAATTGTTTCTAAATGTAACATTTACTAAATTTTATTAGTATAATTCAGGTTGGTCCACAGGTGGAGTGAAGTAGGTATAGAATATCTTGAACCTAGAAAAACTGTTGATAAAACTTTCTATGAGATGTTTTTTGGGAATTAGGTCTTATTATTATTAGGTAAAATTGAAGCTAATTGATCACCCATGAAAAAAGAGAGTTTTAATGAGTGGTTTTGTGTCCACATAAATCAATATTTCTGTAGCTTGCTATTGGGCTTTTACATGTTCAACATACTTAAAGAGAGCATTTCTGCATTATTTTAATATAGAAAATGATAAAGAAAATTCAAAACACTTAAAAATCCCATTAATGCTAAAGGCAAGATTTCTTCTAGTTACACATGTTTTAAACAACTGAGATAATATTCTACAAACAACTTTTTATCCTGAGATTGCAGTTTTGGTATGCTTGTCAGAAATATCTGTCAACTTTAACAGTGCAGTTTCATAATGTGCTTGCTATCTTTGGCGTGAAGTTCCAGACAAAGGCACAGTTTCTAGATTGGGCATCTTATAAAGAACAAATTTCAATTGCACGGCAGGATCGAATGAATCCAAAATGTTTTTGCTTTGCTTTTGTATGTGAAGTGACAGGGATTACAAAGGGACATCTACGAGTATCAACAGGTGACCTGTGTGCAAAGGCTACTCCCACATGTTTTGAGGACTTCGGTGTTTAGCCTTTATTTTGCCCTAAATAAGCCTGGCTTATTGCTTATCATACCTTGTTTAGGTATACTTTTGTACCATATTATCTATCCATAATAATAAGGAATTTCTTTTTTTTTTTTATGTGAATCAATAACATGTCATACTACTCGGTAATATTGAAATATCACTTATAGTCTATTTATTTAATGAGACTGAGGCTGGAAAAGTCACTATACCAAAAGAATATTAATCATCCAAATTGGAATAAAACATTTCAAGAGACTTTCTAGTGTAAGTCATCTATTAAACAATTATTACATGAGGTCAATCAGTAATTAAATTAAATTATCATTAATATTTTATAATTTTGACTTATTATAGACCTTGGGTTTACACTAATTTTTTAATTGTGGTCCCAAATGAAGCTACATTATCAAGAAAGTGTTAAGTTTTAAATATTTAGACATATAATTCTGACTTGGTGGTTGGAAAACTCATTTTTCTCTGAGACTTGCTTATTTCCTCTCTTTACATTTTTTTATGATGTCTGAATCAAATATACTTTATCTTTAATGTTGTGCTTTATTTTAGAGTTTTTGCTACTCATAAAATTTTGACATTTGGCTTTTAATTAATTCTCATAGAGGTGAAGAATTCACAAAAATAAACTTTACATGAAAATATCATGTCCTAAATGGAATTATCTTATTAAAAATCAGAGTACTAAAAATTATCTTGTGCAGTTTTGAATGTAAATATACAAAATCATACTACAAAGATGAGAATTAGTTTATAATCAAATCTATGATACATTTCCTTATATTATATGTTTATTCTAATAAATATATATTGGCTGAAAAAATATACAATATTCTAAAGTTATTTAAGAGAGTATCATCAATCTATTTCCCACTTATTTATTTTAGTATTCTTAGCATTGCTTTTGTGTATAAACTTGGTGTTCACTGTTTTTTCAGAATTTAACTCTCATAATAATGTCCATTCATACTTCTACTGACTTCAGTACATATCAAATTTTTGATCTCTGAAGGTGACTATTCACTCCGATAATGTACATTCACTCTGAATGACTTATGGTGTACCTTGCTGATACTCTCTTTTATGTTTTTGGCTAAGAACTAGGTCAAGTCATCCAGAATAATTATCAGTACTCTAATCACCCATCCTCCAAACTTTTTACCTTATCTCCTCACAAACTTTCAAAAAATTATTAATACTAGGAACCAATGTGAAATGGAATTTCAACGGTGCTAATTCAGTGGAGAGGGCATACTGCTGAAGGCCAGTTTTTGTTCTGCCCGTCACTCTAGGATTGTGACAATGAGCAAGTCACATTATTTCTTTGCATTTAAGTTTTATTTGTAATGGAGAGTTGCCTTGTTTGTCTAACTCCAAGGCTTATAAGGGCATACATTCAGTTTGTATTTTATGATATCTGCACTGCTCAGCACAGTGCCAGATACATAGTGGGTGCTCAACAAATGTTTTGATTGGCTCCATATCAGATTATGTACATTTAAAGTATGACGTAGACGGCCTTAAAAATGAGGCAGTTTGAGAACTGACTAATCTGGTAGAAGACAAGCCCCACCCCCCCCAAATTGTTGCAATCATTTGTAAAAATTCTGCATTAACAATTCTAGAATTATACTATTTATCATTAGTAGTTTTACAGGTCAGATATGGATTCTTACAGCTCTAGGATCCCAAATTATGTCATCAATTGTCGGTATCTTGATACTCTTTTATATCTAACTTTCCAGCCAGCGATAAGAAAACTGCATTCTGATAAAATTTGCCAAAAACTGAAACTGATATCCCTATTAATCAGAGGCAAAACAAAACAAAACTGTCATTACACTCAAAAATAGTCCTGCTCCAGCTTCATTTCTGTGAACAACAGCCTACATTGTGCACCATGATTTTGAAATGCAAAACTGGCATCGTGGATCTATTTCGTCTGGTTGAAATCAACGACCTCCAATCACTTCCTATTTGCCTAGACTCAGCTCAGAAGTTCAATATTTGCACTGACTTCTAAGCTGACAGTCAGGACCAGAGGCATATATGCAACATTCTGAAATTACTCCGACATTCAAAAATGTAAAGCACTCAGAGGAGGAAAGACGAAAACTCTTCTGGAAGCATGAACCACTCGAAGCACTTGAGTAATTTTCAATTGCTTTCTGATGTGCAAGCAAAGAAGCTCGATCACTTTCACACTGAAGCACTTAAGTTCTCTGATAATTTTACACCCTCACAGCCTTTTTCTGAACACCATCATTTCCCCCACTTGAAGTGGTTTTAAAAATATGTGAAGTGTTTCAATAATTTTAAATTATCTCCCACGGTGCAAGCTCAAACCCTGATCACCTCCAAATTTTAGAGCTAATAAAATCTGAAGTAGTCCAATATTTTTTTCTAAAAACGATGTATTGTGATTTCAATTGTCTTGGAAATGACTTAAATTTCAATTGGATGGACTACACAGTAATGTAACTCGGGATATATGGGATAGATCTAATTGTATCAAAAGTCAATTAAAATGCAAATGTTAGAAAACAAGCCACTTTTCAGGTCTCAGCACTTGAATAAAATATGTGCACAAAATACATTTCTACCAAAAAGTGTTTAAAAAAAAATTAAACTCCACAAACTAGTGTTTTGAAGTAAAGAACCGAAGGGTTTAAACAATGCTCACTGGAATATAAAATGACCATATTTCAGAAATACAAGGAGACATAAACATAATGTGCCCTCAGTAGAAAGTGGCAAATTTATACTTAGGCACACCTACACTTTGCAAATTGAAAAAAATGTATACCATTTGAGAAAACATCCAGGAGAATTTCCTGAAATCAAATACCCCATAACTGCAGAAAACAATAACTGAATTATTTGATGTCTTATTTTTTTATCCTTAACCATTCATGTTCCTTTGATGTGGATTTCAAAACATTCACGCTTTCCCCTAATATTCACAAATAATGTTTCCTCCCATTCCCATAAAACTGAATAAAATCAATGGTCAGGAACATGCCAAATAGCTACCCATGGGCATTGATTTACTTCCTTGAACACTGCTGGGATCATGACAACACAGTATGAGCAGCAGGAACTTGGGGTGCTGTGGAGGCGAGGGACAAGGTAATGTCTACGTGAACCCTTGAGGATGGTTATTGTGTCAACAGTGGTAAACAGTGGTAAATAAAGGCCAAGGCAGTTACTAGTTTCATTTACAAATATGGAATTCAATCCCTGAAAATGTTACATGAATTACCAAAGTACTTGCACTTTATGACAAATAGAAAACACAGGTACCTCACTTTGAGTCTCCCCTATACATTATTTTCCATAGTCGTTAAGTAACAAATTAGAAAACTACACTCTGAAATGGACTGAATCTTCTTCTGTTAACAATGCGTATTAAATGGAAAATCATGAAATTGTAGGGCTGGAAGACATGTTGGACTTCACTGAACATGGTGCATGCAATCCTTCCCTTTTATAGAGGACATTGTGAGTCTTAGAGAAGTGAAGTGACCTGCAAGTGGCACAGGTCCTACTGTGATGAGTGGCATTACAGATGCACTCTGTGTCCTGTTCTTTGGTATATTATTACTGCAAATGAAAAGGGGGAATAAAAAATATTCCCAGGCACTTGGCTGTGAAGTTTTTTCTTTTGT
Organism: Lyroderma lyra; assembly: GCA_004026885.1. NCBI lineage: Eukaryota > Metazoa > Chordata > Mammalia > Chiroptera > Megadermatidae > Lyroderma > Lyroderma lyra. The sequence goes on from PVJL010009300.1 coordinate 55,168, forward strand.
AGAAAATGTATTTGAGGGGTATGTTTACTATATATACACACATACACTTTAATACTTTACTTAACCAAGTAAGTTAAAGTTCAATATAAGAAAAAATATGTAAATGCATTGCAAAATATTTTGATAGATACATAAACATGATACGAAATTTAAAGTTAATGACATCTTGGATACAAGGTTAATAATATATTTGGTTTTCATAGCAGAAGGAATTTTGGTATTGGGAACTTGAAGGCATGAAAATATTATAAAACTGATTAATAGGTACTGATTAAATTAGTGCAGTAATTACACTGTTATTGTGACCTACAGAACCTCTTTAACTTTATTTTTAACTTTCCAACAAAGTCCTATTGCCATTATTATATAATATGGGTAAAGGTGAGAATTACATTCATTTTTTTTTTCCATTTGACTGGCAAGATGATGAATTAGGATACCACTGCTTCTTCGTATTATGGTCGCTGAATGTTTACCTATACAGAAGATACTTTTAATTATTGAGACTTTTACTATTAATCTTCCAAACGCTACCATCTAAAATTTTATTGTAAAAAAGCAGTATGTGCTTCTTTTTGGGGGGTACAGGAAAGGCAAGGTAATGTCGTAAGTGGTACAGGTCACAGTCGAGTTCCGCACACGAACCTTTGCGCTCAAAGAGAAGGCTTGAGACATACTAATTGGTGAGGCGGTGTTAGAGGAAGTCAAACTCCCAGGGTCACCCGGCACCAACGTCAGGGGACTACCAGGAACCTGAAGCAAAGTATTCCACAATGGAGGCAAGCCGTACTACTTAAGTGTAAGGAAGTCTACGCAAAGCGGTCTGTTCTAGCCAATGTCCAGGTTGTCTGTAACTCTCACAGTCAGCCTGTGAGTCACCTGACTAAGGAGCAGCCCGATCAATAGAGCCTGTGGACATGGTTAAGACTTTGTCTTTTATCCTGGTATGAGGCGAAAAACTACTGGGGGGATAAAGGAAAAAGAGGTGTTGTGATTTACGTTCTCTCAGGACCCTTGGGCTTCTAGGCAGAGAGCAGATGGTGTGGGTACGGGCGAAAGGGGAAAACCAGTTAGGGGACTGTTCAGTCTAGGCAGGGTGAGATGGGGGCCTGCACTTGGGTTGGCACAGCAGCAGTGGTCAATGGGGTCAGAGTCCGGACATGTCCTCAAGACAGAGCCAATACAGGTACGGCTATGGCATGTGAAGGAAAGAAATAAAAATGATTCCAAGGAATTTGGAGATCATGTGGAGATGTCAAAACTTCCTGTTTTCTTAAAAGGCACCATCCATATGCTGTGGCATGACATTTAAGACTACACTGAATGACATGCTCCTGGGCCTTTTTCAGTTTCTTCATCACATATGACAATGGCCTGTTTTGCTCTGCATGGTATAAAACGATCAGTAACGGCTGCATAAGCAAAGAATTAAGTTAACAGCTATTGACTGTATGAGAGAAACGTTTTGTATACATGTATGTTGAGAGACATTCTTGCTATAGCAGTATAAGATTTTATAACATTTGGGACAATTCATACATATATTTCCCGAGGAAAAAGAAAATTTTATGTGATACAGTGTAATTCAAATCCTGCCTGAGCTTGCCACACAGAAATAATGATGACAATATTCAGTCCACTAATACAAAGTCAGTAGATGTCACTGAACCACCATCTGAAGCAAATTTAGAATGCCACTTTGTTGATTATTAATTAAATTGACACTTGCCAAATTAAAACAAAATTTTTTTCTTTCTCATGAAAAATTGATAGTTCTCTAAGTGAATCAAGATATTAGCAAATAATCCTATTAGCTATATGAGCATATTTTAGTAGCAAGGTTTGGCTTTTATCAAAAAAAAAAAAACAAAACTGATTGTCTAAATTCCATAAATAAAGCTTTTTGTAAATGGTCTTTTCACTCTTATTGATCATGACCTTGGCATTCAAAGTCTAATTATACTGAAAATTGCCCATGTCTCTCGAGTACTGGAAAATCATTACCTGAAATTAATCAGTTCTTTAAACACACTATTCTTGATTATCATGTGGTTACTGAGATAGTATGCTATTTAAAATAGATACGGTACTAACTTCAAACACCTTATTTGTGTATATCTCAGCATTACTATGAAGGTAAATGCATAATATACAAGTGTTTTTATTTCTGGTACCACACCCCCAAAAGGATATAAACCAAACACCATTCACTGTTTCTAATTAAACATTTCATTTCAGAAATTAATAATTTTTAAAAAAATAACTTAACATTAAGTGCTTAATATGTGCCAGTAACTGTTCTAAATACTTCCTTCTAACAAATACTTTCCAAACACTGTTGCAAGCACTCTGCAATTACTACCTTATTCAGTCCTTACAACCTTATGATACAGAACTGTTCTTATAACCTCTATGGAAATGAAGGGATAAGAAGTACAAGAGGTTATAAGAACTGTCTGTAAACCCACTGCACATCAATATTACATAATACTGGAATGTGGTAATGGAATTATAAGATCAACCCTAAGATTCCTGCCCCTAAATATGGGCAGGATTTGTGACGATGATGGGACTTCACTCCGTGATTCCATCCGCTGGACTGGCAAAGGTGAAGGGATTTCATAGATGCAATTAAGTTCCCTAATCCAGCTGTTTTTATTTTTTATTTTAAGATTTTTATTAAAATATGGCTAAAATAATTAGTTTCAGATGTATGCCACAGTTATTTGACATTCATATGCCTAAAGTCACCATGATAAGTCCAGCAATGATCTGACACTGTACAGTGCCATCACAATATTACTGACGATATTCCCCATGCTGTACATTACTTCCTCATGACTTGTTTTATACCTGGAAATGTGAACCTCCTACTCCCCTTCACCTTTCCCCCCCCCCTTTTTTTTTTTTTTTTAGTTTATAAAGTGTCACTTTATTATTAGAGTCCAGATTCCTAATATACTTAGTACTTGATTCCATGGCAGTAAACAAAATTACTGTGAAGTTACAGCTTGCTCATAAAGTCTTTTTTTTTTTTTAATTCATTTTTATTGTTAGACTTATTAGGGTGACATCTGTTAGCAAGGATGACATAGGTTTCAGGCATACAGTTCTACAGTGCATTGTCAGCTTGTTATATAATAATTTCACCACCTAATGTGACTTCTCTTTCCATCACCTTATATTTAGCTTCCCCCCACCTCCTCTCCCACCCCCTCCCCTTTCTCCCCTCCCTAACCCACTCGTCCCCAAATAAACATCAAACTATTGATTGTGTCCACGGGTTATTTGTTTGTTCATTTCTTTTTTTCTTTGCTTTCAGTTTTATATTCTGCATATGAG